>MU223225.1:5807348-5826951 GCA_018584345.1 Thuja plicata
CCCCTCTCTCTCTCTCTCTCTCTCTCTCTCTCTCTCTCTCTCTCTCTCTCTCTCTCTCTCTCTCTCACACACACACACACACACACATACAAACACACCTTCTTAAGGGGTTATAAGTAGTCTAAGGGGTCCTAGGATACATTAATGTGTCATAAGACACATTAAAAACCTGTATGAGCCTTAAGATGTAGAGAGAGGGGTATTTAAGGGTCCTAAATGTTCAAAAGGGGTCCTAGGACACATTAATCTATCTTAGGACCCCTTTTGACCCTTAGAAAACCTTAGGACCTCTTACCATTCATTAGTGTATGGTAAGGATTCATAAGGGGTATAAGGGGTCATAGGGCACATTAATGTGTCTTAGAACCCCTTAAAAACCCTTATGATCCCTAAGATTTAGAGAGAGGGGTCTTCATGGGTTGTAAGGGGTGATAAGGGGTCATAGGACACATTAATATGTCCTACAACTCCTTATGACCCCTTAGGACACCTTACGACCCCTTATCATGCATATTAGGGATCTTAAAGTGTCCTAAGGGGTCATAAGGGGATCTAGGACACATTAGTGTGTCCTAGAATACCTTAAGACATCTTACGATATCTTACCATACATTAGTGTATGGTAAGGGGTCTTAAGAGGTCCTAGGACATAGTGATGTGTTCTACATCAAGTTAACAACCCTTATGACACCTAAGATGTAGAGAGAGGATTCCTAAAGGGTACTAAGGGGTCATTAGGGGTCCTAGGACCCCTTATGACCCATTTCCCTACATCTTAGGTGTGATAAAGGGTCCTAAGGTGTCATAATGGGTTCTAGGATAAATTAATGTGTCATAGGACTCCTTAAGACCCCTTACCATTCATTAGTGTATGGTAAGGGGTCCTAAGGGGTCTTAAAGGGTTCTATGACACAGTAATGTGTCCTAGGACCCCTTAATACCAGTGAGAAACCCTTAGGAACTCTTAAAATTCATTAGCTTATTATAAGGGGTTGTAATGGGGTCTTACAGTGTCCTACAACACAGTAATGTGTCTTTGGACCCCTTAAGGCCACTAACGACCCCTTAGCACCCCTTACCATTCATTAGTGTATGGTAAGGTTTTTTAAGGGGTTGTAAGGGGTCTAAGAAGTCCTATGACACATTAAAAATCATTACAATCCCTAAGATTTAGAGAGAGGGGTCCTCGAGGGTCCTAAGGGGTCATAAGGTATTCTATGACACATTAATATGTCCTAGGATCCATATGACCTCATAGGACCCCTTATCATACATCTTAGGTGTCTTAAAATTTTGTAAGGGGTCATGAAGGGTCCTAGGACACATTAATGTGTAATAGGACCCCTTAAGATGCCTTAGGACCCCTTATCATTCATTAGTGCATGGTAAGGGGTCCTAGGGGGTTGTAAGGGGTCTAAAGGGTCCTAGGAAACATTAATGTGTCCTACGACCACTTAACAATCCTAATACCCCTAAGATGTAGAGAGATGGGTCCTAAGGGGTCATAAGGGGTGCTACGATACATTAATTTGTCCTAGGACCCCTTACCATGAATATTAGGGGTCCTAGAGTTTTGTAAGGGGTCATAAGGGGTCATAGGACACATTAATGTGTCTTAGGACACTTTAAGACCTCTTACCATTCATTAGTGTATGTTAAGGGGTCTTAGGACACATTAATGTATCCTAGGACCCCTTGAAAATCCTTATGACCCTTAAGATGAAGAGAGAGGGGTCTTAAGGGGTCATAATGGGTCCTCACCTTCTCTCTCTCTAAAGAGTCTTATGCTTATTAATGTGTTCTAAGGGGTTATAATGGGTCCTAATGTGCTATAATGGGTCTTAATGGGTCCTAAGGGTTCCTAGGACCACTTATAACCCATTAAAACACCTTAGGAAACATTAGGACACATTAGAGCCCATTAGTGTGTCCTACAATGATTAATGAATTCAAAGGGGTCCTAAGAGGTTCTAATGTGTCCTAAGATATCCTAATGAGTCCTAATGTGTCCTAAGGGGTTGTAATGGTTCCTAAAGGGTTTTATGACCACTTAGGACCCATTATGACCCCTTATGATACATTAGAACCACTTAGAACTCTAAAGAGTATCCTACTGTGATTAACTCTCTCTCTCTCTCTCTCTCTCTCTCTCTCTCTCTCTCTCTCTCTCTAATGGGTCCTATGACTATTAATGTGTTCTAAGGGGTACTAATGAGTCCTAATATGTCCTAATGGGTCCTAAGGTGTCGTAATGGATCCTAAGGGTTCCTAGGACCACTTAGAACCTGTTAAAACCCCTTATGAAACACTAGTACACATTAGAGCCCATTAGTGTGTCTTATAATGATTAATGTGTTCTAAGGGATCTTAAGGGGCCCTAATGTGTCCTAAGGGGTTGTAATGGGTCCTAAGGGAACCTAGGACCACTTAGGACCCATTATGACCCCTTATGATACATTACAACCACTTAGAACCCTAAAGAGTGTCCTTAATAAAGTCAAGGGCTTAAGGTTATAATCAATATTCCACTGAGAATCATGTTGAAGACAATATTGTTGATTCTTGAAATTTGGCTAAGTCAGAAATTTCCTAAAAACCCTCAAAATACAGAATCTTTATCTTAAGTCTTATGAAGCTGAAACTAGTCTCAAACATCCTGAAAGTATATACATAAAATGTAACTTCAGTATAAGAAAGGAAGAGTATATAACTTATACTTAAATGTTACATTTTATGTATTGACCTAGTGCTGGAATTGGTGTGGCAGGGCCTGTTGGGATTTCTTCCTCCCTCTCTTAATCCTTTTCATAATGTTACATAGTGTGTATGCACTATAGTGTGTAGGAACTATGTGGGCATGTGCTATTGGCTTTGATTTCCCAAGCCTTAGGCTTGGGAAATCAAATCCATATCGCTTGCGCCCTATTACTTACGGGGGACCCAAAAAACATTTGGCACCTTTTTGGTCCCCCATCTTCATGCATATACCCAATAACATTGATCAATGTGATGTTAGATCATCACCTCCAATCATGAATGCATGTCACCAGATATGAATCATTTATTGTTAATCACCGTTGCATTGATACCGATCACCGATACAATATCTTCCATTGGTAGCTCACGAACACAAACACTTAACCTATTGAATAGCATTGTCTTCGTTCACCGATCACTCATCCTTCTCACTGGTCACTCAAAGTAGGTTCAATTGCAACTATAGCATCTGAACATTTTTTACCACCATATCTTGTAACCGCACCACAAGATACATCAGATATTTGACACGACATTCAAATAATCTATCACTTGTCATTAATTAATCTAGCTCATTTGTACTGTTATACTACATTCAATTAGAAATCTCACATAAACTTACTTCAGTAGTAGCAGTCATACATATGACATCCAAAGACATACCTAAGTCTTCCCTAAATATAGAAACCACTGAAAGTCACTGGAACTCATCATTCATCACAAATATGCTTGACAACATACTAAGAAAATGAAGTCAATAGTTGACATCAATGACAATATAATATATGATCATCTATAATCAAATCACTATGTCATCACCAAAACACACTTACCATCATTGCATCAAATATGCCAATAGAATCTATTGAATTACTAATGTCCAGTAGCACCTCCATTGAACTAATGTCTTTGCTCAAGGTTTTGACTTCCTTTTGACTATTACTTTTAGTGTTAATCTTAGAATAAGGTGAGTCCTTTCTTGAACTGAACTCGCAATACAAGCTTTAGGACTACTCTCTTGGCAAGAGTTGGCATTATAGGATTTATTTTTCAAATCATTATCATGGTCATTAACCACCATTTCAAGATTCAAATATTTTTTGAAGCCTTGATATTCTAAATCTCTTGGAGAGAAGAGGTACTTTCTATGGAAAAAATCCCAAAGATCTCTTGGTTATTATTGTTTTGTTTCCCATTTTAGTCTACAATTTCTCCTCATTTTGTAATTAGCTTAACTAGAGTATTAGAACATGTGATAATTACTAGATCAAGAAATCTCATCTAAGGTCAAATGGAAAGGAATGACATCAGAGAAAGAGCACCCCTCACTAAACATAGGGGGAATCAAATCAAAATGTATCTCTTTATTGTTACTTGCTTCATTATGTGGCTTAATAATTTGACATTTATTAGTTCAAGATGGCCATATCTAAGATAGTTCTAGAAAAACAACATAGCATTTTCATAGAAAATGGATTGAGATCTTTCCCTAAACTTAGAGTTAAGGGTAATACGTAAGGTAAGGGGTTTATTGTTTTCCACAATAACACAAAGTCTGGCAAAGATAAGTTGAGGTTTTGAAGGGTAACATTATCAATGGTTATCGAGGGGCCAAAAGAGTTAGCAATACTCTTGAGGGTATAAGGGCTCCAATACTCAAGAGGGAGTCCTGGAAGTCTAATCCTAGTCAAAGCTAACCTACCTAGATCCAATTTAGGATCAAAACCTTATTTCCAATGACAAAGGGAGAGACCATTCCAAAGTCCCTTTTCAAAGAATTGTGGATCTTAAGGTGGGAATTTTATCATATCTTCATTAATCATTAACTTAAGAGGAAATAGCCCTTTCAACATTGTGCTAAGCAAAACACTACCCTTCAATTTACACAAATCAGAAGCCCATTTCCATACCGAGTCCAGACTAGGCTAGAAAGAAAAAAACTTAATCGCCAAAGCATAAAAGAGGTCCATGATTGCTTCATCCAAAAAATAGCCAAGTAAGTAAATTTTGATACCTTCATCTGAAATCTTCACTGAGGGAGTGGTGGAGCTAGCAAGCAAAGAGTTGTTTCTGCCAATGAGCTTGTCTACCCAAAAGGTGGTCACCCCTTCACAGGGCTAATCAACTTTTGATAGGTCTACAAGCTCCTCAGGGATAGCTTCCATTCCCTTTTTAGAAGGGATAGAGACATTCTTTTTCACCCTATCAGAAACAATAGGAGAGCCCTTGGTCATTCCAAAAGCTACAACATATATTTAAAATTTTGAAAAGCAAGAATTTGCAGAGCTCAAATTGATTGTTACAACTAAGTAATTCAAACCATATTAAACAAATGAATTTACTAAATTAAAATAAAATATATCTTTAAATAAAATTATTATATAAATATTCAAACTTATAATTATCATAATGATCCTTAAACATTATAAAACCTTTATATCAATTGTCTTAATACCACACTAATATTAATATTAATAAGGTGTGAAAATTATAAAATATGACAACTATATTAATATCAATTATAAAAGAAAAAAGCATGGTTAATTTTGTATTTAAAGTATATATCTCCATATAGATTCCTACTTTAATTTTCATGCTCATTTCTCTTATATAAATAAACAACTAACAAAGAACATTTTTAGATTTCCAACTTTTTGATGAAAAAACATCGTTAACTTTAATTTATTTCTTGATGCATTCTTTTAAACAAATACCAAAGCTCTAAGAGCTTTATAATTTGTCTTATAGATCATATATGAGATAAAGGTGTCGTTCATTTAATAGCTATTCTGATAAGTTGGTCCACATTCATAGGATTGATATCTGAAGTAGGCCCATTAAAAATCCGTTTGGCAATTAACTTGTTAGTGAGTTCAGTAGGATGATAAGCATCCCAGAACACATATTTTTCTCTATTTTCACAGTAAGATGACAACTGAACACATGTTAAAAAGCCCTTGTATTGTCCTTGTCCACAACATCCTTGATTCACCACTTCAAAACCTGCATATAGGAGAAAAGAATGGAGTCCTTTCAAAATTAAAGTTAAGAATCTAAAACTTAATTCATAAAGATATCAAATCTTCTATTTCATTTAGTAATAAAAAACCATGCTTCTTAAAATTAAATTTCATTTTATTCTAATATATAATATGCAAATGACCTAGATTTGAACTTAGGTTGGCTTAGAGCTCTCTGTGCATTTGCCTACTTTAAAAAAATCTGTGGATGTAAACTAAATTATTGTTTTTTTTGGTTAATTCAAATGACATGGTCCTGTAAGCAAGAAATGGAGTTCATAGTTAGAGAATGCAGACCATAAGCTTTGGGATTGGTGACGTAATCCATGAGCATGTCAAACCCATTGGAGTAGACAAATATAGATCCAGGCAGCTGCTGAGTAAGTTGATTCAGCATGGTTTTGAGAGCCCCATTGAAAGTCATTGCATATTGTTGAAGATTACTCACACATTGCCCTGCAGGAGAGCTAAACCTGTTCAACATTGAAGGAGCACATCCAATGGGTCCTAGGCTGCTTACAACAATCTTGCGAGCTCCAAGTGTGTATAGATTCTGTATCAAAGCGAAACCCATGGATCAGTATAACTAGTAAATTGATTTTTGATGATAGATTATGGAGTAGAATCCAAAAACTAAACAACAATCTAATGAACTGACTCCTTTTTTATCTCCAAATTCATGTTTGCGATTAATCTTTCTGTATATAAATTATATTCAGAATTATCAGCTGGATAATTTATGGACTTAATACAAAATAATTTAATAGTAACACAGATAATTGTACCAGAGCTTCCCTTATTTTTATTTGAGAATTTTTCTGTAGTAGAAGTAAACAAAAAAAAAATTAGGAGTAGATCTAATTCAAGGGATAATTATTTTCTTTTAGTTTATAGGAAGAAAGACTACTCAGATTTTTCAGTCATGTTTAAAATCAATCATTCTTATCTCGGACTAATCAACCATTATGTCAATTATTTAAGTGCTATTTAACTAATTCTATTTGGAAATATAAATTTACATAAAGATTAGAAACAATAAATCAAAATCTTATAAGAGCTGATCTATACCTTCAAATGTTGTCTATAAGTAGAAATGAGGATCTGGATGTACTGAGAGGGTGTGTAAGCCTTCCACTGATTTGCAGTAGGGAGAAGGTAATTATTAACCCAATCGTTACCCCCAATATTGACATTATATATTGCATTTCTGATCAGTTGTGCTGCTGCAGGCCCTCCTATCAATGCTCTCAAAGAGTTCTGATATTGAGAGAACATTTGCAGCTGTCTTGGAATTGTCAATCTATTTATCTGCACAATATTGACCATTAAAATTACACGTAGGAGTTCCAAAAAACCTATATTGATTGCATTCATTAATAATAAAGTCTGAAACAACATGACGTGATGGTAATAGAATAGAAAGTTGAGAGGGCATACAAAAACAGATCCAGTGTCATCAAGAATGCCACACCCAGCTGATCCAAAATTTGCTCCTCTTAGAAGATTATTTCCTCCCATTTGGGGGCTTAGCCATGCCTCGATTGGCTCTGTGCCCATCATATCACCTTTAGGACCACAAGGTTAAGGTTAATAAGACTTAGTTAATGCATATTGATCCTAATTATTATGAATTCAACATAAAAAGTCTATTGATCATTGGATAGGTTAAACAAAGCATTTTAACCTTTGATTTGTTTATGTGCCTTTTATGAAATGGTACTAATAGATAGTTCCTACTCAAAAATCCAGTATAATTTGAGATAAGTCACCTAAACAAATCAAAATTTAAAGTGTATTGTTTTAACTAAACCATTATCATCATACATCAAATACAATACAATAAGGTGGCTTTCAGAATAGTATCTATATTAGTAAAAATTTAACACAAAGTGTGTTGTTTTAACTAAACCATTATCATCATACATCAAATACAATTACATCAAATACAATAAGGTGGCTATCAGAATAGTATCTATATTAGTAAAAATTTAACAAAATTACTATTAAAATGCAGCTTATAACTTTGAAAAAACAGCTACCACCCAGGAAGATAAAGAATTGAAATCGATGGAAGGACATACAGGTTGGGTAGCATGGATAGAGAGTCGAGGGGATGACAAGGATCCGGTAGGTGTCTTTCAAAGGAACTGATTAGAAACATATTATGTGCAGTTGGTCAATATTTTTTTGTGGAGTGAAAATACAGCTAACACAGTCTTATTATTATGTAAATTGAATCAATTATATCTAATACAAAAAGAAAAAACAGAGCTATCACCAAGTAAATTCAAACATGGCCAAATATCGTTGACATAAAATAATACATAATCTATAGTCAGGTTGAATATCTCTTATTAGAAAAGCTAGTGTAATTCAAAATAGGTCACCTAAATAAATCAAAACTTAGAATATGCTGTTTAAACAAAACAGTAATAATCATGCAATGAATACAAGATCATACAAGATACACATACCCAGAATAATATCTATATTAGTATAGATTTTATAAGACTGCTGTTAAAGTGCAGTTTATAACTTTGAAAAAACAGCTATGAAGTAAACCAAAACATGATCAAATATCTTTGACAGAAAATAATGCATAATATAAGGTCAGGTTGAGTATCTTTTGTTGGAAAGGCTAGTGTAATTTGAGAAGAGTCACTTAAATAAATCAAAGCTTAGAATGTGTTGTTTAGACGTAACCATAACCAAATAAACCCAAACATGACTTAATATCTTGACAGAAGATAATACAATATATAAAATCAAGATGAGTATCTCTTGTTGAGTGAACTATGGCTGAACCAGATCTCTTGTTGAGTGAACTATGGCTGAACCAGACCCAATGTGAGTCTCAAATAACCATGACAAAAACTTCCAAAGTTTTGCCAAGCTTGACAATGTTTGCCTCTAAAACATCTTTACACTTAAAATATTCTTTCAAATAAAAGTGGGTCATAGATGAATTTATGGAAAAACTTACTGAGAAAGTCTGAGATAAGTCGACCATTAGAAAATCTTCCAGTGGCGCCCTGTGGAAAATCAACTCCATAAGGTCTGTAATCACACCTGGCAACGGTGAGGAGATAATTATTATTTCCTTGGTCTACCAGAGAATCTCCAAATACAATCATAACAGGACCAGAAGCTTTCACAAATTTTATCCCCCACAGAGCTACCAGGATCATCACCAATGTCTTCTCCATCCTTAAGATTTTAAGATTTAGACTAGCCTGCCAAATAACAGTTCTGTGAAGATCTTTATAAAAAATCGCACCAAATTATAACAGCTATATATAGATCGATAGGATTGTAAAATAAGGTCTCCGCTACCTTATGAAAATAGTAAAATAATATTGCAAAAGGAAAAGCTTTCACCACAACATGAGAAATCTGAATACAACCCACTATGATAATTTTCAATAGTATATGAAATTTGCTTAGACTATGAAAGTATGAATTTGAAGGTGGTCGTTAATTATAGAATGGCACAAGGTAAAGAAAGTCTATTAACGTATAAACATCACCAAATAGTTCAATACCTGAACAAGAAATAATTTTCCTTTGAAAATTGCCTCTGGTGGACAGTTACAGGGCCATTTCTTTTATGGGTTGTTAATATAAGGTGACCCAGTAATATAGATCAACTGGTAGAAAGAGACAAATGCTACCAAAATATAATTGCAACCTAGTAATATATAATTGGTAGCTCAAAACAAGCACACATTAATAGCAATCAATAAAACCTGAACATTTGCGAATCAAACAATGACTTCTAGTTTACTATATTTTGAATGCTATAAAGGAAGATGCATTTAAGTCTTACTGGTTTGGTGGCACCCTGTTAAAATTAATGGAAAGTCTACATAATGCAATGCCATTACTATTTCCGACTGTAAGGGATTCTATTCTCTTCTCTCTTTTATTACAAAAGAAAGACTCTTGTCACAAGCATACTGAGCATGGATTAATTTTCAAGGTTGAAAATGTTCCACTGTCGTTTATTACAAAAGAAAGACTTGTGTCCAGTTGAATGCAACGTTTCAAATTTCTTAAGCTAGGCTATATTCTCTGTAATAAATGCTTTTGCATAGAACCTCTTCTTTTTTCCGCTTTTTAAATTTTTATTAATTGAAGTTTTAAAATAATTGTATATTACTTTTATGATTATATAAATAGTTTTTTAAGTTGGGAGCTAAAAAGTGAGGATTATTAATTTTTCTAAATTTATTTTGGATATGATTTCAATTTTAAATTAATTTGGATATGATCTCAATTTTATTTTAATGTGTTGTACTTGAAAAAATTTAAATCATGATAGATGATGTAATCAAAATAATTTATACCACGTCATTATAACATATATACCTTGTAATTAGAATATTAATAAAATTATGAGTATGAAGATATTCATTAGATCATCTATGGAGCTATTAATCTCAATGTTTCTAGTGATAAGTCTTTTAGAGGAAAACAAATAGCCTAAATTTGAACAATTGACATTTTCGTAGATTTTTTCTTTCAATTTACAAACTAGTAGAAATGCAAAAATTCATTCTCAATTTAATTTTTAATATCAACATTTTTTTTATAAATAAGGGGTCATAGCTGATTAAATTCTATTATTAATAAAAATCATCTTTAATTACAAAAGTACCAAAAAAAAATATTAGGGCTTTGACATCCCCAAATATCATCATTTTTCCTATTTCACGGTCCTAACTTATACAGATCTATAGAGGGTATTTCATTATTAACAACCAATTTCAAAACCTTCAATGTCTATCATAACTACTAGCAAAAAACTATGATTACCAACTAATTAGCATTCTTTGGATTGTCCTCATAATGTCTATGGAGATTATAAACAAAACAAAATATATAAATATCAACGTTTTTGTTTACTTAACTTTTTTCATGATTTACCATAAGAGAATTGTCAAAATTTTAATGACATTATGGGGAAAAATTCAAAGAATATAATGTATTAGATAATACATTCAAATGAATTCTAATATGTTATAAATGGAACAAACAAAAGAACATTCTAAAATTATGAGATATAAGTTCTAAGACAAAGAGAATATAAAGCCACAATAAATTTAAAATAATAACCTCAAAATATCTATGTATCGTATTAATCTTGTTTTTTAATTCTTATTCTAAGAATAGTTTAGTGATATATTAATATAAAAAAGTGGCATATAAAGGAATTCCCTTGAAGTTACAAAACAAATGCAGCCATGCATCTTTTGAAAATTTATTTTCTCAAAAATGATTGTAATATATAAAATTTGATGAATAATGTAATATTATGTACAACATGACATAACATTTTTAAAGATGTATAGATTGTCAAAAGGTCCTTGTAAATGAACATTGTTTGGTGAAAGTCCACATAGGAGGGAAGAGTGGCTAGTTTTGTCTTTCCTAAGTTTTGTGTCTTTTCTATTATCTTTTTTTCTCCTTTTTCAAACATTGCCATTAGGCAAGAAACCCTTTTACCTTCCACATTTATTGCATTTTTTATTTCATCCTTTATATAGCCTCATACAACTTCAACCTAGTGGTTCAAATCAATTTTGATAAATGGAAACTTCACACAATGGCTCCTTTGAGAAAGCATCTCCAAAAGTTTATTCTAAAAATTTCGTGAGGAATGCATTTTGAATCCCCAAAGAATGTGGTTTTTCTCCACCCTTGTTAGAGAATTGCACTTTAATATAATATTTTGTCTTCAGAACTCCCTCTGAAAGCATGATTCAAGAATGGGCTAATAAGCATTGGGTGTGACATGGAGTTTGACTTCACATTATCTAGAACCTCAGTAAGGCATTCTTTCCTTCTCACTTTTCTAAGTCCAACCATGCTAAGGTTATCCTCAAGAATGGAAACTAGTATACCATGTCCATGCATCATTGTTGGTCTTTCAAACTTAGACACAAAATCTCAACATATTAGATGAAATAAAACTTTATGTTCAGATTTGGCTCTTGATTTTACCCCTTCCATGTTGAAACTTTTGGCATACCATTGCTGCCTACTCAGGCAAATGCATTTCTATTAAGCCTTGGCAGGTTCCATTAAAAATAATTTATGTTGACATTGACTTGTCCAAAGAATCAAAAGAAACAATGAACATTCAAATTGGTAGCTCCATCATACCCAATGTGTTCTTTACCTTAACCTTTGCAACACTTCTTTTTGGTGTCTATGTATTAAATGTGAGATTAAGAATTATCCCTTGGAAACCCTAGGACAAATTACCTCCCCAGTCAATTGAGTTTTCCCAGTATATAGAAGCTCCTACCTTGAATTTTAAGGGGAAAAGAACTATAAGTTTTCACCATAAAGTAAAAATTGCTACCCTTGGAAATTTCCAAGATAAAACATAGGCCACTTCAAATCATTCAGCTACCAAAGTGTAACCTATATCTATTTCACACCCTTGAAAGAAGTACAAAGAGGTTGTGTCACCTCCAAGTTGGTATTTTCTCAAACTCTATAGCCAATGTCAATTTTACCTTTTTAACCAAAAAACAATAGTGTTCATTATCCCTCGTAGCCAAAGCAATTGTGATGGTCTTGCAGCCCTCCTAAATAATTGAAGGGGGGTAATTATTGTAGAGAAGTGATGGATATCATCTCCCAAACTTCAATTAGGCTCTTTCTCCCTAGAGTTTTATAGAATCACTACTCTACTCTCTAAGAGTCGAATAATAATGATTTGCCTATCGACTTTTCCCATGAATTTCCTCTCCTAGAAGGTTTGATTTCTTACTATCATTTCTCTCATGTTAATGATGGTAGCTTCGGTTAGATAAATGAACTAAGTACATAATTTGATTGGGATCGATCAAAAGGTAAGTACAGAAATACATAAGTGCAAGCCATAAGACATTGATCTCCATCAGTGATACTTTAACATGATATCAGAGCGGGAACGAGCTTCGGCGCTGTTGGTGGGCCGCAGAGATAGCCAAGCTGGTAGAAACAATCTGGTGGGCTACAGAGATGCCCGAGGAAGATTGTCGTGTTCTGCTCTTGTTTCCATGAAAGGAAATGTGACATTCATGGGAGATTGTATTAAAAGAAGATTATGAGCTTTGACTGTATCGTGTCTAAACTAACTGTGTTCAACAATGTTTTCATGCGAGATCTTTCACGCTCTATGCAACACTAGCTGATATCAGGTCTGTGAGCATAAGGTGTGAATATTATTCTGTAGCGAATTTTATATTTGTCATATCAAGGGGTGATATCATTAATTACTAACACTAAACTGAAGCGGCTATCCTTAACCCAGCGGATTGATTAATTCATCATGTATGGTTGAAGGTAGCGACTTCATCCGTATGCATATGAAATTCTTTATATTGAAGGCAATGTGTTTCTTATATTCAGTGACGAAAGATTATAAATAATATGAACGTATCATTAAAAAAAAATATGAAGTATTGACTGCAAAGAAGCAGTGACTCTCAGACATCAGCAATTATTTCTAAAGTTTGAATGCTATTTGGAGTTGTATGTTTGGAACGTGGATCGAGTCCAAAGAAGTAGCAGCGATTATAGTGTCATTGGGTAGCCAATAGAGGCACAATTATTGAGTCTTTGTATAACAAGCTGTCACTGATACGTATTAGGCTGCAAATGAAATATATAAGGATCTTCATGCCTGCAATATGCGACATCATTAACAATGAACGAGGTGATCAATTTTGTTCTTTCTATCATTACATCTGTCGATACCCCATGACGCTATATAGATATTGTGTCTAAACGAAGAAGACAAGGGGGTGTGCTTCAAGATGTTGTGGAGAGCTATTATAGTGGTACACCAAAATGGAAGGAAGCGCAAGTGAAAAAGGGAAAGATTAGAACATCAATTTGTGATCTTCAAACCCTGGCTTTGGGCATTCATAGAAATGTTTTTGGTATTGCAGAGGTTGTGCAGTACACCAGATCAGTCCTCGGTGGTTGCGATTACTTTAATAGTTTCTCTTGGTCATTTTTTCGAGGAGAATTGATGGATGAAAGTCTATCATGGCTATGATTCCTAGCGTCTGTACCAAGGTAACTGCATTGCTTTTAGTCAAGGAAGAAGTCCTCCCCACATATTGGTTTTCGGTGTAGAGCTGTTCTAGTCCCACCTATAATTTCAAATACCAGATTTTAGATCAGGAAGAAATAATCCTCCCGCAATTTATTAACCATTGTGTTTTTTAGAATGGTTGGCATATTTGTTTCACAAAATGGTGGTAAACATAAATAAGTTCTCATATAGACATGAAGGAAGAGGGCCTTCAAGACAGTGGATTAGTTTATAATATATACTCAGAAGGAAGGAAGAAGTAGATTGTATCCGGGAAGGAAAGGAAAGTTGAAGCTGCATGTTAACAAGCTAAGCATGAATGCGAGTTTGGCAAAGGACTCTATTGAACACATTACATTTGGTATGGTAACCATCACCATCATTTTACTCAAGATATGTAGATGACACACTAGACTTAAGAGGATCTTATGGGTCAGCAACATAATTTTTCTGATGCAATCACTACTAGTGTAAAAGGAGAAGTGATTGCAGTAATGATTGGATTCTTGGAGCAAGATATGCTTTTGTTTCAGAGGGGGAAGCTTCAGAAGACATCTAAGGATCTTGATTCAAAGGAAGTAGACCATGTTGATATGGTTTCTCTAATGATTAAGAAAATGCAGTAATTAGAGGACTATGATTCATCGGATGTAGTCTTGTAGGCAGAAATGCCTTTATGTGGACAACTAGGTCATTATATTCCTAGATAGCTTGGGGTTCATCAAGAGTGATACAAACTATATTAGAGATATGGTGCATAGGAATGTTATTCAGTCAATATACATTATCACTGAAGAACAGATGACCAATATTCTCACCAAGCCTCTTGCCAAAGTGAAGTTGTGCATTATTTGAAACAAGCTTGAAGTTGTGGAGAACGAAGCTCTTGCTGAGAGGGAGTCTCAGTACCAGTGATCTCTTGATATGTACCTTAATAGGTTCTTCTTTGTGAGAGAAAAGCTTGCGGTACAATTCCTTGTTAATAAATTCTTCTCTATGAGGGAGAAGTTTGAGGTGTAATTCCTAGTAGCATTCTTCTGTGTGAGGTAATATCATTATTCATGATATAATTGATTAGATGATCCTTGGATCCCACTATCATTCACTGTGACAACCTGAGTTGTATAAAGCCTTCAGTGAATCCAATACTCCATGACAGATCAGAGCATATTGAAATTCCCTATCATTATGTTAGAGACATGGTGGAAGGGAATGTTATCCAGTTGAGATACATTAGTGTAAAAGAAAAAATAGCAGACATTCTCACCAAACCTCTGCCAAAACAAAAGTAGAATACTTCAGAGGTAATCTTGGTATGGTAGAAATGAAATTGTATTTGAGATTAATTTGTTGTACTAATATATTCTAAAAGGACGTTTAATGTGTAAACTATTTTATTGTCATGTGTGAGATTTCATGACTTCATGGGCCCCTGTGTGCATCCTTAAGAAGTGACGACTTCTAAATGAATATCACTTGTACTTCTGACAGTTATTGTAAGGTGACGATCTTATAGTAACTCTATCTTCTATCACGATGGATATCATATGGTTGATATCTAAGTAGATCGTGATAGATCATATCTTGTAAATCAATATCAACTGAGAGATAGATATTGGCATATAGATATCTATAGGTTGTTTTGTATTGATATATCATGGTGGATTAACATCTGTATACAAATCATGTATATAATGTCCCTATGTTAGGTATCACACTACATAATGCTAGTGCACATACCTTATGGACATCGTGAGTACTTGGTGAATATCATGAGACTTGATATTCATAGACCATTACTCCTGATATCATGAGATGATATCATTATGGAAAGTGTGAGTACTTGGTGAATATCACGAGACTTAATATTTTGTAGATCATTACTCCTGATATCATGAGATGATATCATTATGGAAAGTGTGAGTACTTGGTGAATATCATGAGACTTGATATTTTGTATATCATCACTCCTGATGTCATGTGATGACATCATTATAGTGGATATCATAAAACTGGATATCCATAAACATACTATAAACTTTTATATTACATTGAGGTAATATTCCCTCCTTCACACCTAGTGACTCTTGCTCATTATTCTGTAACTATCCTCCCTAGCTAAGAGGGAGTGATAAAGATTTGTAGCATTAGTTAGATTAATCACATTCATTATGGAGTATTGAATGTAATATATTCGATACATGAATATACATCTGTGATATTTATGGAAAGCCATAATGGTGTATATCACACGATGTGATATCCAGGTATATGCCATAATGGTTGATGAAATCATAATGAGGTGATATCTCTTCTTCTACAAAATTAATGGATTTATTGTGTTCTTCTCTTGGATAGGTTTTATCCTCCCTAGCTAAGAGGGAGTGTTAATGGTGGTAGCTTCGGTTAGATAAATGAAATGTTGATTATACCAACATTATGAATAGTGATTTATTATATGTATGTATACATATCAATGTATATAATAATAATAATTAATTTTATTATTATTATATATATTGAATATCCATACATACATAATTTATGAATATATTTATTCATTACTCATAATATTGGTATATTAATCTATGTTGAATCAATTATCATATCGACCAGTGATTAATGGATAATTTATGAGCACCGAATTGTTAAGTATCGATTAGTGATCAAATGGTATGATCATACATCTATCACCTTCATTAATACATCCAAGAATAATTTTGAGTTTTTTATCTAACATGAAATGATATATGAATTATTTATATCTTATCTAAATCGATTATGTGAATCTATTATCTCACACCAATTATGAGAATTAGTATACTTGATGATTACATTAACTAATAATTATGTAGAGACATGCCAATGAAGAGACATGTCTCTATGTACGTGGAGGAATGTTTATTCATTGACATGCCTTATGAACTAAGTATATAATCTGATTGGGATCGATCAAAGGGTAAGTACAAAAATACATAAGTGCAAGCCATAAGACATTGATCTCTATCAGTGATACTTTAACAATTTCAAAGATCTCTTTTGTGGTGATAGATACTAACTCCATGTATCTCACTACTTGGGTTATGTATAAACTTTAATATGGTTGATATAGTGTATGACAAAGATGATATGCTACCCTTACACTGGATAGCTAACAAGAAAGAGGTTTTGTATTGCATGTACAATAAATTAGGTATTTTTAATATCAATATATGGGTTACCACCATAATCAAACCTAGTGCTATATGTGGAATATATTTTTCTATTCCTAGCATAGTATGTAAACATCTAGATTGTTTGATTATTTCTATACAATCATTTTTCTCCTTTGTTAATTATTTCTTACTGCTAGTGGAGTCATTTCCAAATGTCTCCCTATCAAATTACTTTCTCATATAGTTTAAAGTATAATGAAAAGTGTTGTTAGAATGTGAATTTGATGCTACAATTATTGTTTTCATTAATGGTTGTCATTGATGTCAAGATATCCTATGCATAGATGAGGGTTGTTTGTTAAATTTCTTCTATTGAAGTGTGCACCAGATGATGTGCTTTCAATATCTACTCTTATATGTGTCGGTATTGGTTCCATTTGTTATGCGACATATTGTGGATCATTGGTTTGGGTTCAGTCTTATCTTATAAGTTTTTGTGTGCTTCAGTCAATGCATTTGTAACATATAGATCCTATCTATTGGTACTAAAGATCTCAGTGATGGCAAAGCATGTTGTTATGTGCAAGGCATGTTGTATTGAGAGGGGTGGTCCATGTTTCATTCCTTACCACTGCAAGAATGTTTCACTGTGACCAATTTCAAATTGGATTAGGCCAACTTGGTTGTTGACATGAGATGTCATAAAAGAGCAATGTATTTACTTGGTGTTGTATGTTTGCTTCAGCTTTCTTTCAAGTAAATGTGAAGTGAATGCAAATCTGAAAAAGGAAGATTTATGTGTTGATGTTATATATGCGAGTTGATGCAATCAAAATAAGACTGTTATATCATTTCTTTATTGCAAAATATCAATGACAATGACTTCAGTGGTGGATTCAACTTTTATTTCTAATATTCTAGCAGTAAGCCTGTGTTGGTAGTGAGCCTATTTGTATTAGTAGTTTGTGTGTGTGTGTGTGTGTGTGTGTGTGTAAATATTGTACCTACAAATCCTACAACACAACACTCCAATATATTATTAAATTAATTGGTTGGTCAAATCAAATCAATTGAAAACACATAAAACCAATAGAAATCAGCATATTGCTTCCTAGTTAGAAAGAGTATGATCTAAATTGAATATTGCTCTCAGATTAGGAACTTAGATTGGTGACAATATAATTCTAAAAAGAAATATTCAATGAGAAATCAATGCAAATTCATTGCAAACTATGATGAATCGTGATTAACTACCAAATTTAACACAATTAAGCTAAATTGAATATAAATATGAACTCAAATCCTCCTAAAATGAGCTCTACATGATTGAAAATGATATAAAATACAATGGATGAACTCTCAAATCATTTCAATTCACTCAAAACACTTGCAAATGACCTAGAATGATTTTGGCATAACTTGTTGTAAGAATTCTAGATGGATTTAAGCTTGGACTGATGTTTCTTTTATACAAATTACTAGGAATTTGATTGCTAAGACTGATTCACCAGGAGTGGTGGAGATTAAGCCTTGTTTGATCCATGTGTTTAGCTTGGATTGGATGAATTTGTTCCTTTTTCCTTTAGTGATGAGTTGGAAAATAAGACCATTTGATTAATTCATTTAATTAATAAGTCTAGCCATGGGATTTTTAGTCTTTGGTTTAATTAATTGTGTTAGGACTATTAATTAAATGTTTTTCTCTTTTTTATTATTGACCTTTGATGTTTGATTAAAGATTAATTATTCAACTGAGTGGATCAACCCAATTACACAATTAGGCCTAGGGTTTGATTGACTTGATGACTTTGATTAGGATTTGACCCTCTGAATAGGGTTTAGGGTAAATTAACTGAGATTAGGGGCTATTGGTTATACTAGGCCATTTTAGGGTGATTACATTTTATAGTGGGTGCCAAAATGTGTGTGTAAATATTGTACCTACATAAACTACAACACAACACTTCAATAACTCATTAGATCATTTATTAGTATGAATAAATCAATCAAATAAAACAATTGAAAATGAATTATTGTTTCTTAGTCATGAATATTATAATTTAATTGTTAGTGCTCTCAAAATTAGCATATTAGTGTTAGGATTGAGTAATACTGAGAGGGGGGTGAATTAGTATTACAACACTTTAAATTAAACTTAAACCAATTCCAAATAAACCATAAGCTTACTAAAATGAAAAGAACATAAACAAATAACACATAACTCATAACACCATTATTTGTTGTCAAGGAAACCCTGGCCAAGGGAAAACCCCAGTGGGGATGGTACCCACAAGCATGCACTAAAGTATAATGTCCCTATTATGAGCTTAATATTACATAGTACATTTCCTTGTTAAAGGAATAAAAACCCTATTAAAGGTATACAACACCCTGTTAGGGGCCAATTAAGCTTGCAGCTCTTACAACAAAAACTTCTCTTACAAAGTGTTCTCATTAATGAAAAAAACAAGTATCTTCAATTCTTAGATAGTTCCATTCAGAGCTCTATAATGATCTATGTCAACCTTTGCTCTTGCATTTTCTATTTTCATACATACACATCCTTTCTTGCATCA
>MU223225.1:5839868-5856743 GCA_018584345.1 Thuja plicata
TATATATATATATAAAGTCAAGTCAGCTCTTTTAATTATTATTACATAGTTGGCTCTCAATAAAAAAATAGAATTAATAATATAAACATAAAATACAAAGTTAGTGCTCTTACATAACCAAAATAAAGGTTATCCAAAATAATAATCCAACTTATCTTTCCAGGAGTCCATGACATACTCCTTAAATCATCGCTACTTATTCAACTACTTTGTTACGTTGTTTTGTTGTCTGTGCATGTCTTCAAGTCTCTCTAACTCTCTGTAATCATCTCCAAAACAAAATCAAGCCTAGGTTGAGGTCATGCAAACTCCATAGTATCTTCCTCTAATCTTTCTAGTCATAAAACATCGTACTCGATCTTCTCTATCCAAAACAATACTGTTATACTCTATATTTATGCTTTTGTACATAGTTATTTTGAAGACTATATCTCCAAAATAGAACTTCATTCCAAGCGATCAATATATCAGATGTGTTTCCATAAATGACAACCCATAAGTGTCTCATACCATAAAAGAAACTATCACTTGCCAAAAATTATATTAGTGAATAGACAATCATGAAACGGAAGATTCAATTAAGATATAATTTATAAGAATGAGAGATGAAGAAATGATCTAACTTAATAACTTTGGTATGATGAAGGAGCTAGATGATCTAGATACGAATTGATAGCATGTAGGTATGTGAGAGATCTAGATATTCAATTCAATTTGACATTACCCTCTTGCAAAGGATCTAGATATAAAATGACTTGATTAGAGGTTGATTTTATAGATTTCCTCTTGGAGGGAAATATTTGAATTTGAATTCAATTGTTGAGATTGATTCACAATGAGTGGTTGAGATTAGGACCTTGAGTGATCCATTTAATTGAAGCTCATTGGTTTGATTTAAGTTGCAAGTCCTTTAGTGATTTGAGAGGATGATAGGAAAAATAATTAAATCAAATTAATTAATTTCCTTAGCCATGGGATTTTTGAGTGTGCATTTGATTAAATGGATTAGGAGAATTAATTAATGAATGGTCCTTGATGAATGATCATTGTTGATTGATGAATTTATGTATTATGTAATTAAATTGATCTAACTTAATTACACAATTATGTTTAGGATTAGCTTGATTTGATCATGATTAGGATTTTATCTTTTGATTAGCATTTAGGGAAATTGATTTGGATAGACCATTTTTAGGTGATTACAGTTATCCTTTCTTATTTCTGGGTAGTTAGCCCAACCAACAGTGAGTCAAACAATAGTGAACAAACTGGTAGTGAGCCCTTGTAAAAATCACCTTAACCAGTGTTCATTTATGAGAATTGGTTTCTTTGTGATTTTTCCCAGTTTGGGTTTCCATGTAATTATGGTGTTCATTATGCTTATGGTTTTGAGTTTTGATGTTTTATCTATTATAATTTTTTTATTGGTTTAATTATTTACCATATTAACATATGAGAAAGAAATTGTTTGTTAATAACTGATTCACCCCTCCTCTCAATTATTCAACCTATTCAACAAGTGAGACCTCCTCAGATTTGTAAAACTATTTTTTGAATAATTTTATGTTGAGTCATCAACCCTCGCTAGCCCACATCAAGTGAATTTGAAACCTTGAATCCTAACTCAGTCAACCAACTAAATAGGTCACTTGTTTGAATAGATTAATTTTGCATGTGCATCCCAATTCCTTTGCATCCATGGATGTCAACCAATGATCTTTCATTTATGTGCATACATGCCACAAACTTGAATCTTTGGTCTATTCCCTCCTACTTTATAAGATGCACTAGCATATCTTCAACATTAGAAGCAGATTGTTGAGAACTATTTTTCTAAAGGTGCTCAAATCAATGCTAGGTTACACTAACATAAATTGGGAGATAGAGCTTCCAGATAGCAGTTTCTAGCCTTTAATTCTCATCATACCTCTTGTGAAATTAACTAGATCAAGGATGCATAACTATCCTCAAATTGAGCAGCTGATCTTGAAGGCTGGAAACAAGAATAAGAACAAACAGAGAATGGATCCTGAAATGGTAGGATTTGATATTGATGAAATAATTCCTAAAAGAAAAGAGGACCACGGGGTGAGCATGGAGAACTGGCTCAGTGAGGAAATGGAGACAATGAAGAAGCACCTGAATGAGATGAAAGAAGCTATGGAGCCCTTCAAATCCAAGCTTGATGAAATGGAGAAAGACCTGCTGATTAAGGTTAAAAACAACAACAGCGATGAGGAGATCACTGCTAGAGTCAACGCTCTTGTGGAAGAAAAGATGCAAGATATGAAAAAGAAAATCAGCCACAACGGGCACATGATAAGTATCATTCTCAAACACAGTAATGTAGGGCTTCAAGTTTTTGTTCAGAACCTGAAAGCGTTATATGCTTACTTGGAAAGAAGCCTACTGGAAAATACAACAATTACCATTGATGACAAGGCAGGGAGCTCAGGCCCAGGGTCAAGAACCTGAAGTGGCATTAAAAGGAAAGTCCCAGAGATTCCAAAAGAGATGAAAGATTTGAAGGAGTCCTTTGACAAACTGGAAGAAATGCAGAAGGAGAGGAAGCCTACCAAAGTATGATGTAGTTTATTTTTATATGTTCTGGAAACTTTGCTAGAAGTTGTGCTAGAAATTATGCTGGAAACTGTGCATTTTTTTGGCAGTTCTTTGCTTCCCATTTTTTTGAAGTTTTGGGAGTTTGTCAGGGTCCTTCTTTTTGTTTGTAGTAGGCTTTCTATGTTTGTATGGGCTTATGATGCTGATCTCTAGTAGTCTTTTGTAAAAAATTTCAGGGTCCTTTCAAAACCTATTTTTACCTTAATCAAAAACTATCCTCAAAGATATTCCTAACATTCTCCAAGATTTTGTCAAACACTATGAGAAATCTCTTACAACCTTTGAAAATTATCTTGAAAGGGAACAAGCCCTTTAAAAATTCCTCCAATTTTTTTCTTGTCAAATTTCCTCCTCACAATAATTCATCTATGATGAACTATAACTGTTTGAATGCTTGAAGATGTTAAGTTGATGATCACCGAGATGCAGAAACTTAATGCAAGACATTAAATCTATTAATGTATTATATTGTCATTGATTTCAACTTGATATACTCTAATTGATCATATTCATATTGTCAAAGACTTTAAAGAACCAAAGAGATAAAGGTTATGTTATCAGTAATGCATAAAAGTTTAGTATACACCAAGTGACAACAAACACTGACAGACAGTGCACACCGATAGATAGAGAACCCCAAGAGAAGAGTCGCAGTGATACCCGAGCAAGATACCCGAGTAAGAATTACCTAGCAGAACCAAAGAGATACCCGAGAAGAACTTAAATTCATAGTGTCTCCCAACGGACAGACAACTCTAACAGACAGACAACCCTGACGAACAAAAGACTTAGCTGGTAGGAGATAAACATGGAGTTAACTGGTTGATTACATTATTTTCGTCGACAAGTTAAAATCTAGAGATAAGATAGAGTTTTAAAGATAGTTTTATTCCATTTGTCAAGGATAAATTTGCGGGATAAAACTAAAGCAATATTTAAATAAAGAATGGCAATATTTCTGGATCACATCAAGAACAAGAAAGACAAGGACTTAGAAACAATCAAATCATGTCTATAAAATAGACAAGCTAATACATTATGAATTAAGGGGTGAATAGAGAAGAAGGATACTAAAGAGAATCTAGTGAAGGTAAGAAGTTTTCATATAGACGTGATCAAACAAGCTGAAGAACAGAGCTAAGACTTCTGCAGACACCAAGCAATAGAGAAGCAACAGCATCACCGAGAAGAAAGAAGTAGAGCAAAGGAATAGAAGGGAAACGTTGATCAAAAAGGTATTATGAGCTTACAATACATTTGAACATCTGTAAAGTTTAGTTGTATTTATGAACAGATCATTTGTTGTTTCATTTTAACCATTGGATCAGAAAGTCTCTTAACCGAGCAGGATTTAATTATCCTTTATATATTGAGATACATCCCAAGGAGTATCAAAAATTTTCTCATGGAGATAGCATAGTGAAATATCATATATCAAGTGACAAACTATTATATTTAAATCATGTAACAAGGTTGCACTTAACAGTGTGTTTGTAACCTTTAATAGGGTTGGCTCTTCACCGAGCTCACTTCAGAAGAGTGAAAATTTTGGGTTACCGGTCCCAAGTGGTTTTTACCCTAATAGGGTTTCCACGTTAAAAATCTATATGTCAAATGTGTATATGGTTCATTGCTTTAATCTTTTTCATTACACATTACTAAAATAGGATTGATCAGTAAAATTTCGGTAAAGGCTAAGACTAATATTCGGTAAAGCTCAAGAAAAAGGATTAACAATGAACTCAGAGCAGTAGTTATTTGATAAGATTATTTAAAGGCATACATATTATAGGAATGAAGATAACTATAGGTTTATATATGTGGTATGAATTTTTGGATTAATTTTTGAGGCCACTCATTCACNCCCCCCCCCCCCCCCCCTCCCCTCAGTTATTCTAACAATTGGTATCAGATCTTGTGTGCTTAGAAATGGAGTTTAAAGACTCAAGCAAAAGATCACAAGATGAGAAAAAGGGATGTGCCTAAGTTGAAAAAACACAACTTTGCATCATGGAAAATCAGGATAAGACTCCACCTATCAGGTATTGGAAATGATGTTACTCAATACTTGGTTATTGAATATGTGTTGCCTACAGGACCTCATACACTTGATCAATTAAGAGAAAAGTATGAGAACAATTCTATGATGATAGAACTTGATTCCTCACTCTCCGATGCTGAATTTGAAGATTTCAAAACATGCACCTCTGCAAAGTAAATGTGGGACAAATTGAAGCT
The DNA here is from genome assembly GCA_018584345.1 of Thuja plicata. NCBI lineage: Eukaryota > Viridiplantae > Streptophyta > Pinopsida > Cupressales > Cupressaceae > Thuja > Thuja plicata. The sequence continues at coordinate 5,844,729 of MU223225.1, forward strand.
AGTACATGGAGGATATACAAATGTGCTAAGAGCTAAGGCAGAAATCATAAGAGGAAGGTTTGACGACCTAAGAATGAAAGAAGGAGAAAATATCACTCAGTATAGCTACAAAATCAAAGAGGTATTCAATTTTATCCTAGGAGTAGGAGGTGTACTTCAAGAAGAAATAGTGGTACGTAAAATCTTAAGAACCTTACTGCCTATATATTCTATTAGAGTATCTTCTATACAAGAAATGAGAGCAGTGTAAAATAACAATGTCACTCTAGATAGTTTGGTTGGTAGACTTATTTCATTTGAGATGAATAACTTTGACAATGGTGTCTTTCCATCTATGATTCTACATTCAAATCTTCTTTGAAAATAAATAAATCAAGTCATAAACACACTATAAGAAATGATAGTGAAAGTGATAGTGATGACCAAGAACTTGATGAGATTGAAGCACTAATGGCTAGAAGATTGCAAAGAGGCAAAGGTAGATACTGTAATCACCTAAAAATGGTCACCTAAACCCTAGACCCCCAATCTCAACATTTAATCAATAAACCCTAATCTTGATTATTCTAAGTCCTAAATCAAACATGCAATTCATCAAATTTGAACTGATCTAACCTAAACCCTAGGTCCTAATCAATCATCGTACTTGATTAATTAATTAATCCCTAAAATCATATTACATTGGCAAATAAACCTTGTGTTAATTATTTAATTAATATTCTGATATATTAATTAAATAAAATTACTAAATTTTCAATTAAACCAAAAAGGGAATTATTGCATTCAAAATCAATTAATTTATTAAAAATGCATATGACATCATCAAATCTAGTTAACTGATTTATCATTTTTTGAAACAATCCATTTCCACTCAGTTAACTGATTCTCCACTGTTTATCATTTTGGAAACATTTCAGTTAACTAAAAATTGAATATGGAAGTTTCCAAAATAACTGATCATTCATTTCAGTCAACTGACTCTCTCGACCAATCGAATCACTTGCACATGGATTGTGCTTCTTCAATCGAATCTGAGCCACTCTTTTTATTTGATCTCGACCGTCGATTCGAGAGAGATTTCTATAAAAGAGAAACTCTTTTCCTTCACAAAAGATCCTAACTTTTTATTAACATTATTATACTGCATTTTCATTCTAGCATTCTTAGCATTTTAGCTTTCATTTATGTAGCATTGTTGTTTATTACTTTCAAGCATACAAATCTAATCTTAGAGCACACTTTGAATTTGGTGTTTTTAAAATGAATATCTCACATTTCATTTTGTGCTTCTAAAACTAAATCTAATTAGCTTGTATGAACAACAAATTGCATAATCATTTAGATTAATCAAAGCATTTTACTTTTAGTATATAGCTCTAAATCCTTCATTTAGGTCTTCGGTGTAGTCACTTAGCTTGAAATGACCTGAGAGAAAGCTCATACTCTTGCCTACGAGGAGGCAATAGGTCGACCCATTCAATCATGTAGGATGAATGAATCCATATTCATTCCTATATGTAACTGATGAACAATGACCACGTTGAAGTGTACTTCTAAAGTAGAGGTCCACTTTTAGCACACACAGATACAAAGGTAAATTACCACTTGTATGTTTTAATTGTAAAGAGATTGGACACTTTGCTACTAGATATCGTAAAAGAAGATAGAAACAGTGACAGATCATATGAAAAGAAGTTTGACAGAAGTGATGACAGAGATTACCGAAGCAACTGAAAATCTGACAAAAGAGACAACAGAGACTACAAATAAAAAGGAAAGAAATCTTTGTACCTAGCTGAGAACACAGCAAAGAATACTTACACTGAATCTAATGAAGATATTGAGGTGGTATTTATTGCTATGAAGGATGATTCAGACGAAGAGGAAAGGTATGTTGATACTACACTCATATCTAAGGTTAGTTAAAATGATGTCTAGATTATTGATAGTGGTTGTACTCACCACATGACTAGAGATAAGAAAAAGTTTGAAACTTTTGAGTATTATAATGGTGGATCAGTAAGAATGGGTAATGACTCACCTTGTCCGGTTGAAGGTAAAGGAACCATAATGTTGAATAATCTGATCAGATGTGAAAATGCATACTGGGTAAAAGGACTTAACTATAATCTATTGAGTGTTTTACAGCTGAATAACACATGTCACCAAGTTGCATTTGACAACAAAAAAGGCAAAGATATTTAATGAATCAGGAAGGTTGATCAAAACTGGTGAACAGAAAAAATGTATCCTATTCTATCTTGATGATATTAACACCACTTGTTTAATGGATAGAAACAAAGACATATGGTTGTGGAATAAAAGGTTGTAATGTGAATTTTGACAACATGGTTAGGACAAGAAATAAAATGAAAGTAAGAGGCTTACCGAACATGTCAAAGCATGACCATGTCATGTGTAAGAATTGTCAAAAAGGTAAAATGACAAAGTCTAGTTTCAAGATCAAAACCTACACATCTAATTCCATTCTAGAATTAGTCCATACTGATCTATGTTGACCCATGAGAACAAAGAGTTACTATGGTGATAGATACTTCATTCTCTTTATTGATGATTATTCTAGAATGATGACAATTATGTTCTTAAAAGAGAAATCAGAAGCATTCAGGATGTTTAAATGGTATAAAGATATTGTAGAAAAACAAAGTGGTAAGGAAATGAAATTCTTAAGATCAGATAGAGGAGGAGAATTTATTTCTGATGAATTCACTAACTTTTGTAATGAGCATGGAATTCAAAGATAGGTTTATGCACCAAGAACACCACAACAAAATGGGATTGTTGAAAGAAGGAAAAGATCCATTGTTGATTGTGCCACAACATTGATGATTGAGAAAGGCATCACTCAAACATTCTGGAGGGAAGTTGTCAGTACTTTTGTCTACACATTGAATAGAGTTCAATTGAAGAAAGACACCAATAAGACACCTTATGAGGTATGGTATGGACATACACCCAATGTAAGTTACTTCAAAAATTTTGGAAGTCAATGTTATATTTTGAAAGATGATAGAAATGGAAAGCTTGAATCCAAAGGTGAAGAAGGAATATTTTTAGGTTATTCTACCAAAATCAAGGCTTATAAATGTCTTAACAAGTCCTCTAACAAAATCATTGAAAGTGCAAATGTCAAAATAGATGAATTTGCAAAGAATTTGATGAGCAAACAAGAAAAGAACTAGATGAATACAACAGGTTTGTCTTTAGTGAAAAACCTAACACTCTACCTAAACAACAATGTCTTGCTCCTGAGTGACAGAATAATGCACTCGAGCATCAGGCTGTAAACACCAAAAATCAAAAAATTGCTCAAGATGATGTACCAAGCGATGGAGATCAGAATGAAGGTCAAGATGATGATTAGAATGATAAAAAAAGAGGTGAACCAATACTTGCCAAGTATATTAGAAGACACCATCCAAAAAACCATATCACAGGAGACAAGAAGGCTGGAATGAGAACAAGAAGTAAGTCACTGAACACTAGATGTTTAATTTGTGATTTTGAGCCTAAATTTGTCAATACTGCACTTGAAAATGAAGAATGGGTCAGCATTATGAATGAAGAGATAGAATAGATTGAGAAGAATAGAACATGGACATTAGTACCTAGACTAGATGACAAGAATGTCATTGCTACCAAATGGATATTCATAAACAAGCTGAATGAGAATAGAGAATTCACAAGGAACAAACCAATATTAGTATGCAAGGGGTATGCACAAGAAGAAGGTATTGACTATGGAGAAACCTTTGCACCCATTGCTAAACTAGAAGGATTCATAATTTTACTTGCTTATGCTGCATACAAGGGATTCAAGGTATACAAAATGGATGTAAAGTCTACATTCCTAAATGGAATACTAGAAGAATAGGTATACATTGAACAACCAGAAGGGTTTATTGATCCTAACAAGATAAACATGGTTTGTAGACTACAAAAAGCCTTGTATGGATTGAAACAAGCACTGAGTACATGGTATGAAAGACTTCACTCCTATCTCATAAGCATTGGATTTGTAAGAACAAGTGAAAACAGTAATATGTATTTAAAAGAAGATACTGATGATAACATTTTGATTGCTGAAATATTTGTTGATGATATCATATTTGGAGGTAATGATATGTTATGAAAATAATTTGCTAATGAAATTAGCAGAGTTTGAAATGTCAATGTTTGGAGAGATCAAAATCTTTCTTGGTCTATAGATTCTTCAATAGGATGCAAGCATATACATCACACAATCCAAATACATCAAAGAAGTTATTAAGATATTCAAGATGGAAGATTCCAAACCAGTTGGAACACCTATGGAAACCGGATGCAAGCTGACAAAGGAAGATAAGTCAAACAAGGTAAATCAGACCCTATATAGATCAATGATTTGCAAACTCATGTATGTTGTTCATACTAGACCAGATATAGCACATGCAGTTGGAATAGTTGTAAGATTCTTTGCTAATCCCAAGGAATCACACATGACTAATGTCAAAAGAATTTTGAGATATCTAAAGAATACTGAAGACTATGGCTTATGGTATAAAAGAGAAGTAAAATTTGAGCTTCAAGTCTATACAGATGTTGATTGGGCTGGAAACTTAGATGATAGAAAGAGAAAAAAAGGAGGAGCATTCTTCATGGGTGACAAACTTGTCACATGGATCAGTAAGAAGCAAGGATGCATCTCACAATCTACTATAGAAGTAGAATATGTGGCTTCTGTTGCAAATTGCTCAAACATTGCATGGATCAAATAATTACTAGAAGGTATGAATATGAAAATTCTTGAACCAGTGATTATCTATTGTGACAATACTAGTGCAATAAACATATCAAAGAACCCATTCATGCATGCTAAGACTAAGCATATTGCTATAAAGTATCATTACTTAAGAGAACAAGTGTAAGAGAAAGAGGTGATACTAGAATATGTTCAATCCAAGGAACAATTAGCAGACATATTCACAAAGCCATTGCCTAAAGATACATTTGAGTACCTGATAAAAAGACTATCGGTTCGACCCTTGTCTATTGGTCACTAAGCTGACTAGGAGACTGCATCAGCCTACACAATCAAAAAATCATTCATGTTGATGCAAGCAAAGAAATGGACTGCAAAGCTTTATCAATACACAGAAAGGTACTTATCTGCACCGAACACCAGAGTTATTGTATTCAAGATGGAAAGGGAAATTCAAGGAATATATTAAAAATAAAAGAGAAAAGAGTTTGGCATTGTTGTCAAAGGTAGAGAGTATATTATCCATATGAAATATCTATCAGTAGTATTCAAAGGGAGAGATGTACTTATGGAGAGAGAAATATATTATTGTCAAAGAGCTATCCTTCAGAGAGAGGAACAGTAAAAGGGGGAGAAAAAATCAAAGAAATATTCAAAGAAACATCCATCCAAGGGAGAAAATATTCTACAACAAAGGGAGGGACAGAATCAGAAGTTGCTACATCTATCTAGTGAAGGAAATGAAGATTGAAGAAAGTACTCTGCAAGAATCAAATCTAAGCTAAAAGAGCTTACCGAAAGTCAGACATTTGTATTAGTTATAGAAAAATAAGTTTGGTAGAGTTTGATGAACTAAAACTGATATATTTCATAATGTATTAGTAGTATGTAGTATGTTGCCATCAATTACAAAGGGAGAGATTGATGAACTATAACTGATTGAATTCTTGAAGATGTTAAGTTGATGATCACCAAGATGCAGAAAGTTAATGCAAGACATTAAATTAGTTAATGTATTGTATTGTCATTGATTTCAACTTAATATACTCTAATTGATCATATTCATATTGTTAAAGACTTCAAAGAACCAAAGAGATAAAGGTTATGTTATCAATAATGCATAAAAGTTTAGTATACACCAAGTGACAACAAACACCAGCGGATAGAGAACCCCGAGAGAAGAGTCACAGTGATACCCAAGAAAGCATTACCGAGAAGAACCAAAGATATACCTGAGCATAACTAAAATTTAGAGTGTTACCCGACAGACAGACAACCTCGATGGACAGCCAACCCCGACGAACAGAGATGCCTGAGGACAACTTAAGTTTAGACCGAGGAAACAAGGAGTTAAACATCGATCAGAACTGAAGTTCAAAATGACAAAAGACTTAGTTGGCAAGAGCTAAACATGGAGTTAACTGGTTGATTACATTGTTTTCATCAAAAATTTAAAAGATAGAGATAAGCTAGAGTTTTAAAGATAGTTTTATTCTAGTTGTGAAGGAGAAATCTATGGGATAAAACTAAAGCAAGATTTAAAGAAAGAATGGAAAGATTTCCAGATCACGTCAAGAACAAGAAAGGCAAGGACTTAGAAATGGTCAAATCATGTCTATAAAATAGACAAGATAATTCATTATGAATTAAGGGGTGAATAGAGAAGAAGGATGCTAAAGATAATCTAGTGAAGATAAGAAGTCTTCATACAGACCTGATCATACAAGTTGAAGAACAGAGCTAAGATTTCTGGGGACACCAAGCAACAGAGAAGCAACAACATCAATGAGAAGAAAGAAGTGGAGAAAAGGAACAGAAGGGAAACATTCATCAAAAAGGTATTATGAGCTTATAATAGATATGAGCAACTGTAAAGTTTAGTTGTATTTATGAACAAATCATTTATTGTTTCAATTTAACCATTGGATCATAAAGTCTCTTAACTGAGCAGGATTTAATTATCCTTTATATATTGAGATACATCCCAAGGAGTATCAAAAAATTTCTCATGAAGATAGCATAGTGAAATGCCAGATATCAAGTGACAAACTATTATATTTAAATCCTCTAACAAGGTCACACTTAATAGTGTGTTTGTAACCTTTAAGAAGGTTGGCTCTCCACCGAGCTCACTTCAGAAGAGTGAAAATTTTTGGTTACCAGTCCCAAGTGGTTTTTCCCCTAACTGGGTTTCCACGTTAAAAATCCATGTGTCAAATGTGTATATGGTTCATGCTTTAATGTTTTTCTTTACACATTACTAAAATAGGATTGATCGGTAAACACTAATTTATTTAATGTTTTTCGGTAAAGGCTAAGATTGCTATTCGGTAAAGCTTAATAAAAAGGATTAACAATGAACTCCAAGCAGTAGTTATTTGATAAGATTATTTAAAGGAATACATCTTGTAGGATTGAAGATAACTAGAGGTTTATATATGTGGTATTAAGCTTTGGATTAATTTTTGAGGCTACTGATTCACCCCCCCCCCCCCCCCCCCCCCCCCCCCTCTCAGTTTTTTATTAAGTGGATGGAGTACTTGCAGACATTCACTTTTACTATAAAGCACAAGAAGGGTCAACTTAATAAGGTTGTAGATGCCTTAAGCAGGAGATTGTTGACAGTGCAAGAAGTCCAATTTAATAGTATTGGCATTGATAGTTTCAGAGAATTCTACAAAGCAGATGAGGATTTTGGTGAGGCCTATAAGGTATGTGTTGATTTTGAAAATCATTTTCATAGCAAGTTCTATGATTTTACTTTACAAAATAGATTGTTGTTCAAAGGCAATCAATTGTGTGTACCTAAAGGTTCAATGAGGAGGAATCTCATACAAGAGAAACATAATGGTTCTCTAAGTGGTCATTTTGGTAACGACAAAACCTTGGAACTAGTCCAAAGGTTCTACCATTGGCCAAACTTGGTGAAAGATGTCACCGAGTATGTAGAGTAGTGTGTTTTTTGCAAGAAGGAAAAAGGAAGAATGAGTAATGTAGGGTTGTATCAGCCTCTACTAGTCCCTAACAGGCCATGGGAGTGTGTGAGTATGGATTTTATTGTGGGCTTACCCAAAACTAAATAGGGGTATGATAGCATTTATGTAGTTGTTGTTAGATTGAGTAAAATGAGGCATTTCATCCCATGTAAAACAACTAATGATGCTATCCACATTGCCTATTTTTTTTTTAAGGAGATTGTGAGGATTCATGGTCTTCCTTTGAGTATAGTCTCTGATAGGGACGTCAAATTTATGAGCCATTTTTGGCAGACATTGTGGACAAGATTCGGCACTAACCTATCTTTTGGTTATGCTTACCACCCTCAAACTGATGGCCAAACTAAGGTGGTAAATACGGTGTTGGGTAACCTTTTGACATTCCTAACTAAGGAGTATGGGCAGACTTGGGATGTGGTCATTCCCCAAGTAGAATATGCTTACAATGATAGCAAGAATAGGATGATAGGCAAAAGCCCATTTGAGGTTGTTTATGGCATGCACCCAAGGGGTGTTTGTGAGCTCAGGGATCTTGGAGGGGTGGAATATAGAATTTTCCATGCAGAGGATTTCACCCATACTATGAAGGAGATACAAGACCAAGTGAAGAGGCAGATCCAAGATAGTCAACAAAAGTTGAAAGCAAAAGTGGATGAAAAAAGGAAGGATGTTCAGTTTGAAGTGGGTGACTATGTGAGGGTTCACTTGAACAAATCAAGGCTACAAAAAGGTGTCCCAACAAATATTCGGATGAAAAGGGTGGGACCTTGCAAAATCTTAGCCAAATATAGGGCTAATGCATATAAAGTGGACTTACCATCATATTTGAGCATATCTCCAGTGTTTAATGTTCAAGACTTAATCCAGTTCAGAGGGCAGGTGGATGAGATCAATACAAATAGTCAAGGGGTCAGTGATGATGTGGAGGTTACTGTATTACCTCCAAAGTTTCAAATGGTAGCTGACAATGTTGTGGACACCCGAGTTAAGAAGACCACTAGACATAAAGTCTACATGGAACATTTGATTTAGTGGAAGGATAGACCAAAGTCAGAGGCCTCATGGATTGCAGAGGTAGACTTCAAGAAGGTGGGCATTTCAGAGGATCTATTGTCCACAAGAGTGACATAGCTTTTCCTTTTTGGGGGAGTATGGTGCAGCAGCACCTAGGTAGGCTAGATGATACAATGTAACCTAGGGATTCTTTTATGTTTTTTGTCTTGTAGTGGTTCTATCTAGACCACTAGGTGAATAAAGGGACTAAGAGTCCTAGTATGTAGAGTGCTAAGTAGGAGGATGTCTTGTTAGGTCCTTAGAGACTTTTGAGTCCATTTAGGTCCAATAGAGTGTTTTTGGTATTTTATTGCCAAATGAGTAAAAAAAGGGGCTAGAGGTCCTATTTGATGTTATTTCATCCTAATTAGTGGTTTGGACAAGTTTGGACAAGGTTAGACCAAGTTTGGATAGCATATCCAAAAAGTTGCAAAAGTTGTCAATATTGTCATTGACAACATTGACAACATTTATGACAAGAATGCAACTTTGAAGGAATTAGTTCCTTAACTATCTGAAATCAGTTTTTGAGTGCCTTGGTCAGCTATATAAGACCATCCTCAAGCTTTTTCCAGGGTTGGAAAGTTGAATTCATATTGTGTACGGACTATGAATTTGGAATACAGTTACAGTTTTTGTGTTTTGTGAAGATCAGATTGTTTAATGGATTGAAGGAACTTTTGTGAGCATTGATTTGTGTAATGTAGGTTTATATAAGATTTCTTTTGGTATTATTTTTTTGGATTCAATGTTTTTATTTTCTTGTTTAAGTTCTTTTGTTTTCTGGACTGTCGTTGTCCTGAATTGAGCATTGTGAAAAAATAGAGTCATAGATCCATTTTCCACCATGGAACTTGCACGTGCTCTTGGATTATGGAAGGTGACTCCATGTACATTGTGTACAGTGAAGGATGGGCCTTGGAATTTATGGCAGGAATTTTTAAAGTGATGCCCTAGGTGAGCCAGAGTGGCATGGCTAGGGATCATCAGTAATTGCAGAGCTTGTTAGAGGGATTGAAAACATTCATAGCTTCAATCAGGGAATGTGGGAAGGTAGGAGAGTTAATGAAGGATCCCTAACTTGGAGGGTGAGTTTGGGTAAGTTTTTTTTCTATCCAAGAAGATCCATTTCTTATGCAGACAGTGGCAAAGACCTTAAACCCTAAATTTTAGGCATGAAAGTAGGAGGTACTGTACGGACACCTTTGAAGGCCAAGACCTAGAAATTCCTTAGGTTCTTGATAAAGGGTATCAGGATATGGAGCTTATTTTAATACTTTTTGAGAGGTTTTAATATTTATTGTAGAAAAGGAGCTTAATTAGGCCTAAAGCTACTAGCCCTCTTTTGGGTGAATTTGACCTAGAACTTGGAACTCGTTTAGGGTTTCACTTCCAAAGAAAGTTGCAGACATTGAGATTGGTCCACTTAACAATCTTGAAGGATACCTTTCCATATGGGATTGTTTGGGGTCCATTTGGATCAAATTGTGCAGAAGGAGCAAGAATGACCAATTTGGGTCTACGAGAGAGCATGAAGAGTTTGGATTCTACCTTGTTGGTGTTCACTAGTTGAAAGTGTTAGGTTCTTGTGAGAAGAATCCTAAGGAGCATAGGGTTAGTGAAAGAACCCTAGTAGGTCAGGAGATTGTCCTAGGAAACCCTAGAGGAAGCTAGGGAGAAGCAATACTAGTGCTACATCAAAGTGGTCTCAGACCAAGTTGAGAAACTTGGGAAGATTGGTGTATGTCAGAAGTGGAATCTTGTGGTTCTACAAAGATGGTGACAAATGCAGAATTATCCAAGGACATGGAAGAGAAAAAGGAGAAAAATAGACTCCTTGAAGGTACCTTGGAAGCAATGAGGTTAAAGATGGAAGAGTTAGTAGATGCTGCTAAAAAGAAAGACTTTGAAGTTGAAACTAGTGGTAGAGGTAAGCAGGAGATTGAAGAGGAAGACTTCATCCCCGAACCAGACCCAGTGTTGAATGAGGAACCTTTCTTTAAATCCATAAAAGCATTAAGTGGCAAGGCTTTGGAAGGAATACCTTTGTTTGGAGGAAAGATGGAGATTGAATTAGTCATGGACTGGATTGAAGCAATGAAGAATCACTTCGAGTGTGAGGGTATATCTGAAGCCCAAAAGATTAAAGTGACCAATTCTAGACTCAAAGGGTCAGCTTTGACTTGGAGGAAATACCTTCAAGATGAGATGGTAAGGATGGGTAATAAACCCTTAGAAAACTGGAATGCAATGGTGACCAAGCTCAAGGAGAACTACCTGCCAGAGGATTTTGAAATCCAACTCCATAGGAAGAGACAAAACTTAAAACAAAAAGACCTAGATGTGGCCTCATATACTGAGGAATTCCAAAGATTGTGTCTAAGGTCTAAATTGTAGGAAGAAGAGTCAAACAAAGTGGCTAGATACTTGGGTGGATTGAAGTGGAACATTCAGGAGGAGATTAGCCTATGGACACCAACCACAATTTAGAAGTGTCATCAATTGGCTATAAGGGTGGAAGAAAAGAAAAAGAAAAAAGGGGATTCTAGTTTCAAGAATAATAATAACAATAGAGGCAGAGGGAGACACCAAAGGGGTCAAAGAGGAGGCTACCAGGGCAAGGGTAGTGAACAAAGGTCACAAGGAGAGAACAAGTTGACAGAGAAGTAGACTAAAAGAAGTTCAAGAGGAGGCTATAACAGAGGTAGAGGTAATCATTGTGGTCCTAACAGAGGAAGAGGAGATAGGAGTAGTTCTTACTTTGCAACCATCAAGTGTTATTATTGTGGACAATTAGGCCATCCAACCTATAGATGTCCTGACAAACCTTCTGCACAAAACAGTGATAAGAGGGTAGCATATACACATGACGACACTTCAAGTGTCAAAGCCCCTAAAATAGACCATCTATATTTAGAGATTGGTGAGAATTTAATGTTCATGAGAGTGATGATAAGGAATCCAATCAAGGATGAGCCCAAGCATAGGAGAGCTCTATTTAGAATAAGATGTAAGATCTTAGGCAAAGTCTGCAAAGTGATAGTGGACTTTGGTTCAATTGACAATATCATTTTAGAAGAGGCAGTGGTGAAAATTAAGCTAGCCAAGATACCCCATGTGAATCTGATGCAAGAGCATCTTGCATCACAAAATAAAAAGGGGGCATGATAACAAAAAAAAAAAAGAGGAGAAAAAAAAAAGAGA
>MU223225.1:5858803-5869545 GCA_018584345.1 Thuja plicata
TTTTCAAGTATTAATGTATGCTTTGTAAAGCATTTTATCTTCTCTTTATCTCCATGTTGTTATATTTTTTTGGTATGAGTTGGTAAGGGTGGTGTGTCCCTTCATCAGTGGTATCAGAGCGGTAGTGTCCTTCATCAGAATCCCTATAAGGTGACATGGCTCAACAAAGGCCAAAGTGTGTTGTTCAATGAGCAAACATGGGTAGAGTTCTCAATAGCAGGGTACAAGGATAGATTGCTTTGTGACATCTTACTAATGGATTCTTTCCATTTTCTACTTGGGAGGCCTTGGCAATTTGATAATGGTGTAGTATATGATGGGAAGGATAATTCCATCACCTTCAAGAAAGGATGGAAGACTTTAAAAATTTAGTCTTTGCTAGAGGATGAAGAGCCACAAACTAAAACTCCTAATGTCATGTTATGCAGTGGTAAGGAGTTTGTAAATGACATCAAAGATGATGAGGGGGAAGGTTATGCCATTGTGCTAAAACCTAAGGAGGAAGATAAATCAGTGAAGGAGCCATTACCAATAGAGGTGCAAGAATTGCTTGAGAAGTACAAGGATATTGTGAGTGATGGCACTCCTGCAACCCTACCACCTAAGAGGGTTATAAGTCACCAAATAGACTTTGTGCTAGGGGCATCTTTTCCCAATAAAGCAGCATATAAGCTTACTCCTGATTAGAACTTGGAGGTATCTAGACAAGTACAAGAACTCTTGGATCAAGGCTTGATCAAGAAGAGTATTAGCCCTTGTGCAGTCCCGGTTGTTTTGGCATCCAAGAAGGGAGGAAAATGGAGGCTTTGCACAGATTCAAGGGCAATAAACAGAATCACAATAAGGTATAGGTTCCCTATACATAGGATAGAGGATCTTATGGATTGCCTAGGAGGGGCAATGTACTTTACAAAGCTGGAATTGAAGAGTGGTTATCACCAAATCAGGGTGAAGGGAGGCGATGAATGGAAAACTGCATTCAAGACCACAGATGGATTATATGAATGGATTTTTTGCCATTTGGCCTCTCTAATGCTCCAAGCACATTCATGAGGCTCATGAATGAGGTGCTCAAGGACTTCACAGGAAATTTTGTGGTGGTATATCTTGATGATATACTGATATTTAGCAAGACAAGAGAGGAGCATATCAGACATGTAGAGGTAGTATTGAAAAGGTTGCATGAAGAGAAATTGGCTATAAACTTTGAGAAGTGTGAGTTCTTCAAACAAGAAATAGTCTACTTGGGATTTGTAGTGTCCAAGGGGTCTTTGAAGATGGACAAAGACAAGGTTGCTGCTATCCTAAACTGGCCTCCACCTACCACAACCACTGAGGTAAGGATTTTTCATGGCATTGCACAATTCTAAAGGAAGTTTATTAGGAATTTTAGTGGGATATGTGCACCATTGATGGATACTATAAAGGGTGGGGCCAAAACTAAGTTCAGATGGACAGTGGAAGCAGGGAAAACCTTTGAGTTGTTGAAGAAACAAGTGGCTACCCAACCAATCCTACAATTGCTAAGTTTTGAGAATTTGTTTACCATTGAATGTAATGCTAGTGGAATGGAAGTAGGAGGGTTATTATGTCAATAAGGTAAGCCTATTTCCTTATTTAGTGAGAAATTGAATGAGGCTAAGAAGAAATACTCTTCTTATGATTTGGAACTATATGCTCTAGTTCAATATTTGAGAAAATGGAGGCATTGTCTATTGCCTAAAGAATTTGTGGTATTTACTCACAATCGGGCTCTTAGTTACATTAACACACAAGAGAAGCTAAGAAATAAGCATTTGAAATGGATGGAGTACTTTCAGACATTCACTTTTACTATAAAGCACAAGAAGGGTCAACTTAATAAGGTTGGTTATGCCTTAAGTAGGAGATTTTTGACAGTGCAAGAAGTCCAATTAAATAGTATTGGGATTGATAGTTTCAAAGAAATCTACAAAGAAGATGACGATTTTGGTGAGGCCTATAAGGTATGTGTTGATTTTGAAAATCATTTTCATAGCAAGTTCTCTGATTTTACTTTACAAAATGGATTTTTGTTCGAAGGCAATCAGTTGTGTGTGCCTAAAGGGTCAATGAGGATGAATCTCATACAAGAGAAACATTATGGTTCTCTAAGTGGTCATTTCGGTAAGGAAAAAGCCTTCGAACTAGTCCAAAGGTTCTACCATTGGCCAAAGTTGGTGAAAGATGTCACCAAGTATGTAGAGTAGTGTGTTGTTTGCATGAAGGAAAAAGGAGGAATGAGTAATGCAAGGTTGTATCAGCCTCTAACAGTCCCTAACAGGCCATGGGAGTGTGTGAGTATGGATTTTATTGTGTGCTTACCCAAAAATAAACAGGGGTATGAGAGCATTTATGTAGTTGTTGATAGATTTAGTAAAATGAGACATTTCATCCCATGTAAAACTACTAATGATGCTAGCCACATTGCCTATTTGTTTTTTAAGGAGATTGTGAGGATTCATGGTCTTCCTTTGACTATAATCTCTAATAGGGATGTGAAATTTATGAGCCATTTTTGGCATACATTGTGGACAAGATTGGGCACTAACCTATCTTTTGGCTTAACTTACCACCCTCAGACTGATGGCCAAACTGAGGTAGTAAATAGGGTGTTGGGTAACCTTTTGAGGTGCCTAACTAAGGAGTATGGGAAGACTTGGGATGTGGTCATTCCCCAAGAAGAATATCCTTACACTGATAGAAAGAATAGGATGATAGGCAAAATCCCATTTGAGGTTGTTTATGGCATGCACCCAAGGGGTGTTTGTGAGCTCAGGGATTCTGGAGGGATGGAATATAGAAGTGGCCATGCAGATGATTTCACCCATACTATGAAGGAGATACAAGACCAAGTGAAGAGGCAGATCCAAGACAGTCAACAAAAGTTGAAAGCAAAAGTGGATGAAAAGAGGAAGGATATTCAGTTTGAAATGGGTGACTATGTGATGGTTCACTTGAACAAATCAAGGCTATAGAAAGGTGTCCTAACCAAGCTTTAGATGAAGAGGGTGGGACCTTGACAAATCTTAGCCAAATATGGGGCTAATACATATAAATTGGACTTACCATCAGATTTGAGCATATCTCCAGTGTTTAATGTTCAAGACTTAATCTAGTTCAGAGGGCAGGTGGATGAGATCAATCCAAACAGTCAAGGGGTCAGTGATGATGTGGAGGTTACTGTATTACCTCCAAAGTTTCAGATGGTAGTAGACAAAGTTCTGGACTCCCAGGTTAAGAAGACCACTAGACATAAATTCTACATGGAACATTTGATTCAGTGGAAGGATAGACTAGAATCAGAGGCCTCATGGATTGTAGAGGTAGACTTCAAGAAGGTGGACATTTTAGAGGATCTATTATCCACAGGAGTGACATAGATTTTCCTTTTTGGGGGAGTATGGTGCTGGAGAACCTAGGTAGGCTAGATGATACAATGTAACCTAGGGCTTCTTCTATGTTTTTTGGCTTGTAGTGGTTCTAGCCAGACCACTAGGTGAATAAAGGGACTAAGAGTCCTAGTATGTAGAGTGCTAAATAGGAGGATGTCTTGTTAGGTCCTTAGAGATGTCTGTGTCCATTTAGGTCCAATAGGGTGTTTTTGGTATTTTATTTCCAAATGAGTCAAACAAGGGGCTAGATTTCATGTTTGATGATAGTTCATCCTAATTAGTAGTTTGTACAGGGTTAGACCAAGTTTGGATAGCATATCCAAAAAGTTGCAAAAATTGTCAATGTCGTCATTGACAACATTGACAAGATTTATGACAAGAATGAAAATTCGAAGGAATTAGTTCCTTATCTGTCTAAAATCAGTTTTTGAGTGCCTTGGTCAACTATATAAGACCATCCTTGACCTTTTTTTAGGGTTTGCAAGTTGAATTCATATTGTTTACGGACTGTGAATTTGGAATACAGTTATAGTTTTTGTGTTTTGTGAAGATCAGATTGTTTAATGGATTGAAGTAACTTCTGTGAGCATTGATTTGAGTAATTTAGGTTGATATAAGATTTCTTGTGGTATTATTTTTTTGGATTCAATAGTTTTAGTTTCTTGTTTAAGTTCTTTTATTTTATGGACTGTCGTTGTCATGAATTGAGCACTGTGAACAAATAGAGTCATAGATCCATTTTCCATCATGGCACTTGCACAAGATCTTGTATTATGGAAGGTGACTCCATGTACATTGTGTACAATGAAGGAGGGGCCCTAGAAGTTATGGCATCCATTTTTAAAGTGATGCCCTAGGCGAGCTAGAGTGGCATGGCTAGGGATCATCAGTAATTGCAAAGCTTATTAGAGGGATTGAAAGCATTCATAGCTTCAATCAGGGAATGTGGGAAGGTAGGATAGTTAGTGAAGGAACCCTAACTTTGAGGGTGAGTTTGGGTAAGTTTTTTTTCTAGCCAAGAAGATCCATTTCTTGTCCAGACAGTGGCAAAGACCTTAAACCCTAAATTTTAGGCATGAAAGTAGGAGGTATTGTACGGACACCTCTGAGGGCCAAGACCTAGAAATTCCTTAGATTCTTGTTAAAGGGTATTAGGATATGGAGTTTATTTTGATACTTTATTAGATTTTTTAAGATTTATTACAGAAAAGGATCTTAATTAGGCCTAAAGCTAGTAGCCCTCTTTTGGGTGAATTTGACTTGGAACTTGGAACTCATTTAGGGTTTCACTTCCAAAGAAAGTTGTGGACATTGACATTGGTCAACTTAAAAATCTTGAAGGCTACCTTTCCATATGGGAATTTTTGGGGTCCATTTGGATCAAATTGTGTAGAAGGAGCAAGAATGACCAATTTAGGTCTAGGAGAGAGCATGAAGAGTTTGGATTCTACCTTGTTGGTGTTCACTAGTTGAAAGTGTTATGTTCTTGTGAGAAGAATCCTAAGGAGCATAGGGTTAGTGCAAGAACCCTAGTAGGTCAGGAGATTGGCCTAGGAAACCCTAGAGGAAGCTAGGGAGAAGCAAGACTAGTGCTACATCATCTAGATATTTGAAGGATATCTCAAATTAGGGGTCCAACAAATTGCTTAACATTTCTTATGAGGTCATTACCATAACTTTAGATTTAAAATTGTGTCATCTCCTTCCACAATTATTAGGAATCTAGGGAATGAGCTAGAAACTATCAACAAAAGATACTATTTTTAACATTGGATTTTTCCAACGCCTATAATTTATTAAATGGCCCTTTATTCTAGCAATGCTTCAAACTCTATAGTTTGGACCCCACTTCATTCATTTTTTTATAATTCCCTTTATTTATGTCTTGAACTCTATTACCATTAATAGTCAACAATCAAATACCCTTAGACTTTTACATTTTATTCAATAAAGACCTTAAAAATAAATTAATAAATTGCATATAATGAATAGACTTATGCAAAATACGTAACAAAGATGAAAAATTTCATGATGACTTGTTACACATGCTCATAAGGTTGAATTTGCACAGGAAAATATTTCCCCTCATGCCAATTAAAAACTTGAACCAAGTTACCAATCTTTTTCAATCACAATCCAAGATGCCACTATATGGTTTGACTCATTGAATCACCAAAATATTTAAATTTGAAGATCTGTTGGAGATGGAAATAAATGTTTTTACAGGGTTTTTCTTTATATGGTCAAAGATATTGTAAAAATACTTGTTTATTTTCCATTAGCTCCAACAGCCAAAAACTCCTTATTGATGCCTTGCGTATTTATGGTAATTTTTCTAACAAAATAATAATATTTGTTGTCAATTGCATTATTCAATTAAAAGTGAAAATGGTGTATAACATGTTCAAATATTGCTCATAAAGGGATAGGCTAAACTTAACATTAATTTTCTGCACAGAAGCCTGCAACCAAGAATGTTCAAGAAAAAAATGACACCCTTATTTCTGGCACTAAGAAGGTATAATAGGCTAATTTGTTTGCCTTCCAAAAAATTCAAGATGTTTCTTCATGTATTTTAACTTTTTTAGTTAATGTTATTTTATGTTAGTTAATATTTTTATTACAAGTTGGTAATCATTTGGTTTCACAGAATGCTTCAATGTCTATCAAAACCATTCCAAAAAAGGAGGATAGCAACTGTTCTGAAGAATCTAAAGAGGAGACTTTGCAAAGATATAGAGGCATGTTCTATTTGAAGTTGAGGACAGTTCTAGACAACAATATATCTCATTGTGTTTTATATATTTTTAGATATGTGTGCATTAAAAAATCAATATGTTGTTTCCTTGAAGCACACAATCTCTGATCTATTATGTGTCCTCGTGTATACACTTTTCTTATGTGATAAATGATTCACATTTGATATTTTTGCCTTATAATATGACTACAAGAAAAGGTTTTTTTGTAAACACAAAAGAATAATTCTACATTTAAATGGACTCATTATTCATAAGGTTTCTTGATTTCTTCTCTATGTCGACTGTAAATCATCTTACTTATTTGGTTCCCTTCTTCTACCAAATGCATGTTTCTGAGGAAGGTATCTCACACTTCTCATTTAAGGCTATTTAATATCCTCTTAAATTAGGAATATAGATTTTTAATGCCTGGTCTCTTCACTTAAATGATCTCTTCGAGGGGAATTCTATTTAATATCCTCTTAACTAGGGAACATAGATTTTTAATGCCTAGTTTATTTACTCCAAATGTTCAATTATCCTTATTAATTTATTGTGTATTCATGTGAAAATAAAAAAAATGGGGGCAAGTAATTAAGTAGAAAAAATACTCATGTTACAGCCTTTTTGACCTCTTTTGCCTCTAAATCTGTAAGTTTAACTACGTGTTCATTACTTTATGCATGTGTGTTTGTCAGACATGTATTTTTATTTTCTTCAGCAATTTGTTCCCCAGTAAGAGTCTTCTTAAATTTTGGTTTGTCCATTAACTATATCACCATAAGCTTTGTCATCCACTTTAGTCTTAGTTTTATAATTTGAACTAGTTGAATGCCATCTTTCATCTCCAAAAGTGGAGGTAATTGGTGTGCATTCATTGGTCATAGGCACAAAGATACACGTTGAGGCTTATCATGCTAGCAATAGAACCTCATTGATTTCATCATCTTTTATAGCTATTGGATTGACAAAATGAGAGTTGGTACACTTGATTCTCTCAAACATTTCAAGAGCTCGAAATGCAACATGCAAGTCAAGAATATTTTTCTACTTTGTAGGTTCATAAGCACAAAATTGTGGGGCTGCAAGAGCTTCCTTCAACGGAAGGAACTGAACAGTTCTACTAGCTTTCACCTTATAAAAATAGCCTCCTAAAGTGTATCATCCAAATTTTTGAGTATCAATGAGTATGGTAAATGACTAAGATCCAGTGACATTCACAACCATAGGAAAGGAGTGATTGAGTCCTTCCATACCTCTAAACCCATGAAAAACAACCTCATCCCTATATTGGTAGTCATTCCTCTATTCTTATACAATAGTGACAGTTGCAGAAAAGTCTTGATTTATGCTCTCAATGACAACATTGGATGGGGGAGTACCAGAGTCATCACGAATAAGGAAGTGGTCACCAAAGTCCAAAAAATGGAAGAAAAAACCCCTCTGGCATGAGTGGACACAAATTCAATGTTAGAGGACCTACAAAGGTGGTTCAACTTCACCAGGAATGGGAATTTCTTATCGGTAGAAACAACCACATTGAACTTTTTCAAATGAAATCAATATTGCAACGAGAAAGCACCTCAATCAATATATATGAGATGAGATCCTTGAAAGTATTGGCAGTAGAAAAGGCTTTGTTTTGTTCCACATATCCCTGTGAAAGAACGAAGGTGGCCCCCAAGTCTACCACATAGACAACCTCGTTTCCCACCAATCTAATAGATGCGACTGTTAGAATAACTCAGAGGGGGGTGAATTAGTGGCCTCAAAAATTAATCCTTAAATCAACCCAAAAACTTATTACCACATTTATAAGCCTCTAGTTATCTTCATTCCTACAAGATGATTACCTTGAAATATTAATAACAAATAACTACTGCTCGGATTACTCTTTCAAACCTTATTCTTACTTTTACCGATTAGTAGTCTTTCTATTTACCGAAATACAGTAAATAACTAGTGTATACCGATCAATCCAGATTTACTTATGTGAAATGAAAAACAATAAAGTAATGACTCATAAACACATTGACACATGGATTTTTAATGTGGAAACCCTGTTAAGGGAAAAACCACTGGGACCGGTAACCCAAATTTTCACTCTTCTGAAGTGAGGTCGGTGAAGAGCCAACCCTGTTAAAGGGTACAAACACATTGTTAGGTGTGACATTGGTAGAGGATTTAAATGAATATTTTGTCACTTAGTATCTGGCATCTAATGCTACCATCCTTGATCAAACACTCACTTGGCTTGTCAATAGGTATCGGGCATATCCAATGCTACTTTGTATGATGTAACTTTTTGATACTCCTTGGGATGTATCTCAATTAGAAAAGACTTTTAAGTCCTACTCGATTAAGAGACTTGATGCTTCAATGGTTAAATTGAAATAGTAAATTGATATGTTCACATATACAACTAGAATTGCAGATTTTTCATATCTATTGTAAGTACATTACCTTTCTTATCAATGTTATCAGTTCAATACCTTTGCTCCACACTATTCTGCTCTGTGATGTTGTATCACTGTTCGTCGGTGTCTATAGAATTTAGCTATTTCCTCAGCTTGATTAATTAGGTCTGAATGAAGACTTTCTTCTCCTTCAGAATCTCTTCAGCATCTATTCTCTTGTCACACCCCTGATTCACATTGAATTATCATGTCTCTTATATAGACATGATTTCACTGTTTCTTGGCTTTCTTGATCTTGGCGTGATCCACAATCATTTCCAATTAGATTTAAATCAAAACTCCTATTTTATCTCATAGAGGTCTTCTTGCCAACTGAACAAAACAACTTTAAATCCTTTACTTATCTCTGGCTTTATCTTGTTGATTAAAACAATGATAACTATCACTTAAGTCTATATTTAGCTCTTGACAGCTAAGCCTTTTGTCATTTCTGAACTCTGTTCTTTGGGTCAATACTTCAGTTAGTCGTCGGTGACAACTGAGTGTTCCATCGGTGAGACTTCAGTTGTCTTCGGGATCTTTGTCCGTCGGTGTTGTCTATCCGTCGGGCAATACTGTAATTTTGTCCATCGGGTTACACTGTGCTTTGCTCGTCGATTAACACTGTGACTTTTCTCATTGGTAATGTTGTGATTTTGCTCATCGGGTAACACTGTGACTTTGCTCTGGTTGGTTTACTCTGTCCGTCGATGTGCACTCCGTCGATGTGTACAGTCACTTTGTGAATACTTAACTTTTATGCATTACTGATAGCATAGACTTTGATCCATTGGTTCTTTGAAGTCTTTAGCAGTATGTACATGACCATACAGATTATATCAAGTTTGTTAGAGTAATCATTAGTTTGCTTATTAATTAAATCATGTTGATTTAATTAATTAAGTTATTACTCTTTAGTGCTTAAGCTTTCTCTTAGGTGCATTAATAATTAATTCGTTTATTAATTATTAATGTGCGACCTAGCTTTTTTAGGCTTTAGGGTTTTGTTCACCTTTATAGGTTGAACCTTGTAATTATTTTTAATTAATTCAGATTATAATTTTTCTCTCACATTTTGAGTGACTTCTGAGTTCTGCTTTTTCCTCCTGCTTCTCTCTTGTAACAGGTTATTTGCATGCAGGTATTCTTGGCATTCTATGGATTTGTATTTCTCAAATCCTACATGGTATCAGAGCCACACTGCTGCTGCCTGGTCTGGGGTTTGTGAAGTAGTGATTCGAGGGCAAAAACCACAGCTTTTCTGGGGTTTCTTCTTCATTCTAGAAAAGTCACTTTTTTTTGGAGCACTTTGAGCTAAAACGGACACCACCATCGCGCTCAGAAGGCCCGGGAGAGTTAATTTTCATATAAATTTTGCCATTTTTGGCCACAGTAGCCTCTGAAAAAAAATTTCTCTCTCCCAGGTCGTACGGCTCAAATTTCGAGGTGAAAAATGTTCAAAAAAATAAAAAAAATAAAAAAATTATAAAAAAAACAAATTTTGTTTTTTAACAAAGTTTTTTTCAAAAAAATCAAAAAATATACCTTTTTCTTAAGTTTCTAAAAAGCTTTTATAAAGTTTTTTTTTTTAAAACTTTGAAAGAAAAGGTGCGTACAATGTGCAGAATATGCAGGCATGATGTCATCATCTACAGGTCGACATTCAGGCTTAAAATTGACATCCACGAAACCGTCACACAGTTTTGACACTTCTTCATAAAAGGCAGCCTTCAGTGTTTTGGCCATATCTTTTGCATACGGTGTCCGTTTTCAAAAAATGAAATATCGTCGGAAAGCTCTTTCCGAGCTGGAGATGATGATGTTGGTTTTGTATGCATATTTATCCATTTGAGTACCTATTTTTAGTGTCAAATTTTTAGCTTTTGTTTCCCTCCTTGCGCCAACTTTTGATCTAAATGCAATAAGGTTAGATTTCTCAGTTTGTTTTTCATTTAGAAGAGTTATCATGGGTTTTTCTACTCACCCTTTAGTTGTTATTCTGGAACAAGGTAATTATGAGTCATGGGAAAATGGTATACTTACACATTGTAGGTGGCTTAATTTTTTGCCTTATTTGTATGATCTCATACCTGAACCAGCCACTTCAAAGGGAAAATTAGCATGGGATATTATTA
>MU223225.1:5878386-5919464 GCA_018584345.1 Thuja plicata
AGAATCTGGAGGTTTCATCTCAGTTAGCATAGGTCCCACAACCTGGAGATGATTCCCTTGTTATACTGGATTATCAAGACCAAGAGAGCTTGAGATCAGAGGCGCAAATTCAGTGTATAACAGGTCTAACTGTCAATACCCTGCCCTCACTGATTTAATTAATTATGGTCCTCATTGCCTTAGACTTATCAACACCCTGATATGAGAAGGAAATCATGTAGGAACAATAAAATCATATGGAGAGGAGTAGTTAATAGTAAAAAGCATACATATCCTCATCTCTATTATTGATCCTCATGATTGTGTATCCCTTTAACCTATGAAAACTTTCCTCCATTCTACATGGTAGTCACTAGTATTTCTTCTTAGGCATTTCAATACTCACCAGGCTTCTTACTTGATTATAGGGTCATTTTCCTCAATATTCATCATATTCTCACGAATTTTGGCCCCTCATCTGACCATAATTATTGTTAGTAGTCTCACTACTCTGGTTCATGACTACTCATTATACAACCATGAATATATGTCATTGGCTACTCTTTAACCCATGACTTGCATCTTCACATCTGTGGTTCTGATCATCCATGCCATTGCATTTTCAAAAAATGCTTGTATCATTCATTTCTCTTATATGATACCATTTGAATGGAATTAAACATTTCTATTCAAACATGTCACAAATCTACAAACCATCATTTATTTTTAATTCTCGCATGAAGAATCGACTAATTTTGATACCTATGTCCTTCTTGACAGTCAGTGGGCCTTCATCACACTTATTCACTATCATAGCAGTGAATTTGATCTTTTCAGCATCAATCTACATTGAGAGTATTTCTCCTATGAATCTATGGCACCTTTTATCATCATGAAATTCATATCCCACTCTCATATGTATTTGGCTTTCTTTTCATGGTAAGGATACTTCTATTGTTGTCTTAATGACAGTGATGTGCTCTAATATTCAAAAATCAATGTGATCTTTGCATTGATACTCGAATGTCATTGTCTTGATGTATTCATATTATAGTGAAAGATACTATCATTTCACCTTGGGTTCATTTTTTCATTGTCCTTGACACTATGGTACTTCTCCCTTGTCGATCTTAACAATGTATTTGCATTTTAGATGAAATAGTGCCTAGACACCTTAAGAGCTCTTAGTGTGTACATTGTTCTAACCTCCTCTATGCTACCATACCAAGGTATTTTTGTTTTCATTTAATAAGGAATGATTGTGCATGGTATTTATTTATGATCTTCAATCACTCTATTTGTTGTACCTACTATCATGGCTGCTTTTTTAGCAGTCACATTACTTCCTTTGGGCTTTAGCATGCAATCAATGTTTCTCAGTCATGTATGACTGCCACTTTCATTAAATACCCTTTTGGGACTGTCTCTCAACATTAATTTTTACACTACACAACATTGATCTTTCCTAACTTGTGATTTTTGCTCATATGAGTATCTTGCAAATATTCACTACTGCTATCAATATTGCTCTTTTAGTCTTAGCACTATTTTATCTCATCTCTCCAATCATTGTCTGATCACTGATGTTAGTGTTAATACTCTTGATTCTTGATGAACCATAACTAATTACATTTTTGAAGATGATAATTTGATGATCACTGAGATGCAAAATTAAATGCAAGACATTAAATCAGTTAATGTATTGTATTGTCATTGATGTCAACTTGATATAATCTGATTGGTCATATATATATTTTCATAGACTTCAAGAGTTGAAGAGACAAAGTTTATGTTATCATTAAAACATAAAAAGTCAGTATACACCAAGGGACGGTGTACACTGAGTGACACTAAAACACTGACAAACAGTGCACACCAATAGATAGTATAAATTGAGCAAGTGTCACCGAGCAGTTCACAGTGTATATCGAGCACCATTGTAACCAAGCATAACTGAATTTGTTACCGAGGACAACTGGAGTAAATGTCTGAGCTAACTGAATTTGATCACCGATCAGAATTGAAGATAAAGAATGATAAAACCACTTAGCTGGCAGGAGCTATATTTAGAGTTAACTGATTGATTGATTTATTATTAACAATTAGTTGAACTAAAGCATGGAAGAGATTTAAAGCATAGTTATCAAGGAGAGATCTACGGAATAAAACTGAAGGAGAGATTTAAGGATTAAATGAAGAACACCGAGTTTTACGGATCAAGAAGTGATCTACGATGAAAACAAGAAGATTGAATGGTGAAATCATGTCTATATAAAGAGACAAGGAATTCATTATGAAGAAAGGAATGTTGAATATAATTCTGGTGAAGATAGAAGTCTTCATGCAGATCTGATCATACAGGTTGAAGAATAGAGCCAAGAATTCTGCAGACACCGAGCAACAAAGGACAAAGCATTCACCGAGAAAAAAGGAAAAAGAGGGGAGCAAAGGAATTGAAGAGCATATTGATCAAAGAGGTATTATTAGACTAAAAATAGATCTGAAAATCTGCAAGTTAAAGTTGTGTTATTGAATAGGTCATTTATTGTTTCAGTTTAACCATAGATTTAGAAAAATCTCTTAAGCGAGTGGGATTTAACCATCCTCATTGTATTGAGATACTTAAGAGTATCAAAAGGTTTTCTTGTTGATGTAGTATAGTGAATTCTAGGTCAAAATACAAATTGTTAGTTTGGAATCCTCTAACAAGGTCACACTTAACAGTGTGTTTGTAACCTTTAATAGGGTTGGCTCTTCACCGAGCTCACTTCAGAAGAGTAAAATTTTTGGGTTACCGGTCCCAAGTGGTTTTTCCCGTAAGAAGGTTTCCACGTTAAAATCCATGTGTCAAATGTATATTTCTTTCATTGCATTGATAGTTTACTTTACACATTACTAAAACTAGATTGGTCGGTAAACACTAAGTAATTGCTGCTACTCAGTAAAGGCTAGAAAAAGATAAACAGTATCTCTTACCGAGTAGTATATATTTGTTATAATTACATAAGGCATACATATTGATGGACGAAAAGATAACTAGAGGATATTATATTTGTGATATGATTTTTGGTTGGATTATTGGAATTATTTTTAAGGCCACTGATTCACCACCCCCCCTCGTCCCCCCNTTCCCCCCCCCCCCCCCCCCCCCCCCCCCCCCCCCGCTCATAGTTATTCTAATAGATTCTTAGCTTTATAGAAATGATCTTGGTGATTACCATTACTATTAACTTCAAATCCATCAAGAGCAGTCAAAACTACTTTATGACAATGCTCATTTATCTTAAGAATAAAATGGAAGCTTTAGAGCAGAGTATGCATATCCACAATCTTTTCCAGCATCCTCCCTACCAATGATAAAATGGGAGATTTGGAACATGGTGTGGATATCCATCAAATCAAAATGGAAAGTGGGTTTTTTTCATCTATACCAAAAGAGAGATATTTGAGGATTTCAAGTGGATGTTCACAAGCAAGGTAGGGTTGACAGACTTATAAGATTACCACCATTTGGGTATTCCCAATAACACCAAAAGGGAAACTCCTCCAAACTCTTCCTAGGGCTCCACTTTACCCAAATAATTTTTGGTAAGCCTCTTATGAGATTTCAAGGTAGGGAAGAGTCCCAAACATGAAAAAGTGTAGTCCTAGACATGACTATTAAAAACTTGAGTAGAGAGGACAGAGGTTTTACATGAAATAAGGACCATACCCAATGCATTCTCCTTGGAACTTCTTTGAAGAGGGAAACCTTGGAGTGTTTAAATATTCTCTCAAAATCATACACACCTAAAAACATGTTTCCTTCGTAACAAAATCCCAAACAAAGTGACTATTGTTGTCATTATTAATCTTGAACATGTCTGGACAATGCTAGAGTCTCTTCAAACACATTGAAAACTATCCTCATAGCCTGCCCTTTTTCCACATTGTATTATGCATCATAAGGAAGGAATGCACTAGTTTTCAGGCTTATCACACAGTTTAATCATAAGATATGCAATTTTTATTACCCATGGGTTGCCCTAGTAAGGGTTTGGACTGTCAGTCACTAAAATAGAAATAACTCTTCACAAATAATGTGAAAATCCCTCAAAATTAAACCATAAGGAAGTAGATTCAATTTTTTGAGTTTTCTATAATTTTATGATTACACATTTCTATGATTATTCTTTAAAGGGTACTATCTCAATAGAAGAGAACCTTCTTTACAAGTAGGAGGATGGTGGTTCGATTCCATCATACCCTAATATGACTAAATATATGACTAAATATGCTACTAAATATACAACTAAATATACGACTAAATATGTGACTAAATATGTATATAAATATATGACTAAATCAATGACTAAATATGTGAATAAATATATGACTAAATATGTGACTAAATATGTGACTAAATAAATGACTAAGTTCGTGACTAAATACGAGACTAAATCTGTGACTAAATCCATGAATAAATCATTTAGTAGTAAATTTATTCAGATTATAAATAACTACGAATTAACTACTAATAGTCATGTGACTAAGTTTAGTCATTTATATACAATTTTTACTAATTTTTTTAGTCACATATTGTTGTTTTTGTACTAGTGAACACTATTGATAAAAATAAAGCATCATGCATGTTGCCCCACTTTTGGTCTTTATACCTTAAGACAAAAGTGGATGTTTAATGTGTAGTAGTATTCTTGGAAGTTTCATGTGAGTCCGGAGTCTAAGTCTAGAGATCCTTTTAGGCTAGAAGGTCTTTATCAGATTTCCCAAATTTTACTTCTCCCTCGTAATCCGAGGGGGAATCTGTGTCTGAGATCATGTTTTTATTGGGTAGGTTAAGCTCCCAATCTAGTAAAGGCTATGGTTTGAAAGATTCTAACCTCAGTCTTACATACAGATGAAATATTTTTCCGTATATCTTCATTTTGCAGCATTGGAGGGAAATCAAATTTTAGCTTCTCCATGGCGGAAAATCACCCGCGGAGTGTGTTTTTTGCAATTAACAGACTTAAGAGTATCAGGGGAAAATAAAGATGGAAAATGAGAAAGTAGGGAACAAGAAAGCTTTGAGCACTCACATCAAGCCTATGGGAAACAAAAGAAATGATCAAGGAAAGAAAGATTCACAGAGTTAGCTTATAGGTAGAAAAGTGGAAAATGGCTTCTCCGCTACTCCTATAGGCGGGTTTCAACTCACAGAGTGCGTTTTCCGCCAAACTATCAAAGTGAAAGATTTTTGAGGAAAAAGCTATCTCATAAGGAATCTAGCATATAAAGTAGGCTAATGGAATCAACACATATCATTTTGGTGCCCCTATAGGCCAAATTTTTCCTTTGGCAGATTTTCAAATAGAGAGCACTACAAAAGTATTTCTCCACCCAAAGGAGAAGTGGAAAATTAATTTTCCACCGCTTTAAGAAAGTTACCATTATGGTTACTAAAGTGAAAATATGTTTCTTAATGGCATGTAGAGAAAAGTAATTAATTCAAATAAATTCATTTTACTTCATAACGGACATCTTCATTAATGTAGGGGTCTTTTCATTTGTGTGGTGCGAGAAGTCGGCCATTAAACGGTAAGAATTCAAAAGTTATAAAATCAGTTGAAAGTTTTGAACAAGGACTACCTGTTGTTCGCCAGATTGTTTGAATTCAAAACCTCTAAGATCAGTTATTCTTTACCTTTGCATCCCAAATAGAAATCCATGATCCCTGGATTAATTCATTCAAAGCATGGCTTCAAGATTTATGGGATTTGACAGAATGAACGACATCATCTCTGATTGGCACAAAATCTCAGATACCTCATTGAAGTTCTTCGACATGCAGAACTTCCAGAATAGATTGAGGGTGGATCAGATGCATCCTATTACAGAAAAGCTTAAGGAGAGCGGGTTAGTCAAAGCCGTCGGTTTTCCTATGGTGGTTCAAGCTCCTGAATTGGCCTGGGAATGTATAGCTTGATACAACCCTGACACCAAGAAGATTCTTCTGCCTGACAACACGGTGCTCCTCTCTATTGATAGAGAGTCCGTCCAAAATTCCCTCCATATTGTAGAACAAATAGAATACTCCGAAATGACTTTCAGTCAGGCAGTCTCTGAATATTCAGTAAAGAGACCCGTATGGAAGAAAGAGATCATGAAGTCATGGTTTAAACAACCAAAGAGTGCCAAGGGAAAGTTTCCCAAAACATTATTCGGTGCAAACCTGAAGCTAGAGATCGTGGATATTCTAGTATTACTTCACAGGATTAGAGATGAGAGCGAAGCCCTTAACTTTGTTGAGAAGCATTTCTTCCTGGTTCAAGTAATTTTCTCCTAGCATCACTTCATTTATTTGGCCCTTATGGTGAGCGAGAATCTCTCAGACGCCCTGAATAGAGCCAAGTGCCAGAATGAATTCTATATGTCCTCAGTACTTCTGTATATTCTGGCTACGATTCAAATCTAGCTAGGGCTTCCTAGGTTAGAGGAATTTCCAGAGGATGTAAAGAGCTATGATTTTTTCCCTTCCTTACAACTACATAACAGTTATGTTGATTATCTCATAGTTAATGACACCTTTACAATGAGACTGTGTAGGGAATTACAAGGTTTTCCGGAGAGGAGATTTTCTCCTGAAGCCATGGCTTTTATCAGAAAATTGGGATGCTATTTTATTCAATTTGGGGATTTCTCATATCTTTGTCTTGTAGGTTTTGATGACTTTCCTTTGAAGCTACCCAGGTACCCTACTAATATGATCGTGTTGATCGAGGTGATGAGGCAGGCGCTCCAGGTGAATCTAATTTGTGCCGATGCCAAGAAGAAATGCTACGAATTCCCAATGACCATTGGAGCTTACAATTGTGTGTCCCAGTCAGAGGTGAAGAATGTTCTTAAGACATTCTCGAAGAGGTTTTCTTTGGAAACCTATGATTTTCTAAGGCCGTAATATGATCCAATGAACTACACCATAGATGTCTTCCAGATGAGTCAGGAAATTCATCATGTACCTAATATTGAAGACTACTGGGCTAATTGCAAAGATGACTTGGAGAGCAGGGAGAGATTCTATACTCGGTTAACTATTGAACAAATCAAAAAGTTCAATGTTAACATTGCAATAGAAGGGCTAGAAGATGATGGCAATCACATGTACGACGATGCATACCTAGAGAAGATAAAGTTCACCCCTATCAGTTCTGAGCCCATGCTGGATCAAGCCGTTAGCGACTTATAGGTTGTAATGGGGGGAATGTCAAAAGAATAGTACAATGGGTTGAATGGACTGCAGGATGAAGGAAAAGGTCAGAAAGGAAGCCTCCCGCTCAGTGAACCCCGGAAAAGGATACTTTTGGCACTACAACCACTTCATCAGCAACAATCCCAACAGTTGCAAAAGGATCAACTCAACCGTTGGGAGGAGTCGATGAACCTCCTAAGAAGGCTATTCTATTAGAGAAGACCTATGGAGAGGGCTCTCTTCCAGATATCAGAACCACTGAAGAAGCAGTCTCAATAGACCCAATCAAGTCCATAGCCAAGCTCCCTAAAGCTATAGAGCCTAAAACACCAGTTAGAGCTATTGCTATGGAGACTCAAACCGGGACCTTGACTCAAGAAACTCCAAGGCGGGCATCCCCTGTCATAGTTGAAGTAGGAGAGGATAGCTCTAGTACCTCTGCTATAGAATCAGATAAAGGGGCTGGGGAGCAACAGGAGGTTTCTCAAGTTGTTAAATTAATCTCCTCTTCACCCACTTTAGTGAATCCATTCACTTCCTGACCTAAAGCTACTCCTCCGTCCATAAGGAAGTTGTTCATTGAAGAGTTGGTTTCTGCCAACAAAGTTACCAGTGTAGATTCATGGATAGCAAACACTCTATAGCACAAAAGGAAGATAGTGGAGGAAGGAAATCCCAGCAAAGACACTCTATCATGGGCCCTTCAACCCAAGGCCACTACCAGCAAGTAGAAGAAAGTGAAGACGATGTCTACTCTGGGTCATGATCCTGAGACTTGAGATTTCACCATGGAAGTGGCTAAGCCCACTAAAGAGGGAAGATTCAAAGATATGATGGCCTCAAACTTTCAGTTGTAGTCATTTGATATGCGGCTGGCTCTCCACGACACTAAGGTGGACTTGTGGAAATCCACTAATGTGGTGATAGAGGAAGAGCTTGAAGAACTCAAGACTTCCAAGGTTCAACTTAAGCCAAAGGTGGCTCAATTAACCGACTTCATTAGACATCTCCTCACTCATATTTCAAGTGCTCCCAGCACCCAAACCTCCTTTGATCCCAGTGCTGCGGAGAACCAAGCCATTCTATCTAAGATGCAAGAAGATCGGCATTATGGGTAGATTGGTAAAAGGTGGATTAAGAGGCTCAAATCCGAAGGCCTAGTAATTATTGAATAGCTAGGTAATACTCTTCTAAGGCTAGAAACGGAGAGGAACAACATTGGTAAGAATTTGCAAACTCTCACGGTGGAAAGAGTAAGATGCCAGGAATGCATAGTCATGTT
The DNA here is from genome assembly GCA_018584345.1 of Thuja plicata. Lineage (NCBI taxonomy): Eukaryota > Viridiplantae > Streptophyta > Pinopsida > Cupressales > Cupressaceae > Thuja > Thuja plicata. The sequence goes on from MU223225.1 coordinate 5,886,876, forward strand.
GCATGTGGCAGTGAAGATGAAGACTAAGGAAGCCCTAAAGGCTAAGATTCTATAGAAGGGAGATGAGCCTTTGATCAAATGGCTCCAAAGTCTAGAGTTTAAGATTGAGATGATAATTCAGGCTGAGACGGGGTTACAACAAACAGATGTTAAAGTCCAAGAAGAACAAAGTAAAGATTTTAAACTCCTCTTAGGACTTCACGCAGAATCACAAACCAATGGTCAAGGCAAAGCAATGATTGGAGTAGTCAATATGCAGAATTCATTCACAGATTATCTACATAACTTAGCGGAGCAGACTTCTTCTCATCTAGACAAGGTACCAGAGCTCCAGCAATTGAGTGGATGCATCTTTAGGGCTATGGAGGAACTGAAAGATTGAACAGATGCGATCAAGACTCTAGCCAAAGAACATTCCAGATGGCTCATTCATTACAGCAATGTCCATGTCAACAGGCATGAAGAGCTCTTCCAAGTCATCACTATTGTAATAGCCTATAGGGCCAAATTAGATAAGGGGAAGGAAACTGAATCTTAGATATATTCCCCCTTGTACTATTTTTGGTTAGTTTTGTAATGGATAAACCTTTGGTTATCATTTCTGGTTGGGGAAGTTGAACCGTTTCGGTTCCCCCTTTTTGTAATGGTCTAATCTGGAACTCTATATGTATTATTTCCAAAATCAATACAAAAGTTGGCTAAATTTTGGTGTGAAAGATAGCATCTTGCTGAGTCAATTGTGTGTGTCTGAATACCATTTCTTTAACTATTCCATGGCATTTCATTTATCTTTCTGTTGAGTTTAAATGTTTCTTTGCATTTAGATTTGTAATTTGTATTCGAACCAGAGTTTGGTATTATGGTTTGATACAGTTAATTAAGGGGGAAATCAGTTGATATCGTAAGTTTTGGAAATGTTCCTATGATATAGATCGATTCATTATCATTTCATTGTTAATCTTTAGTCTTGCATATGCACTTTTAGTAATCATTCATGCATTACCATTTTTGGGAGTTAATCTTATTGATGAGATCTCAGGATTGGCTAGATTTAGAGTTGGATTTACTTCGCCTGAGCTATTTCCTGTCTAGGCTTAGATTGGTTTACCTCTCCTACTCTCAGGTTAAGAGCATACCTCTATTAGATTAGGAAAGATCAATATTCATTGCAGATCATTCACATAAGGGAGCTGTACCTTAAAATTCAGAGGGAAAATAGGTTTTCGAATAACTATTTCCCAACTGTTGAATTCAATTGTTCTTAAATATTTTGGGTATTTTAGAGTTACATTCAAAAGAACAATCTATTTACCAACAAATTTTTTGTCGACTCTACTGGGGAGATGAACAGTCGCTATACCAAAAGCATACAATGAGGAAAGATGGTGCTTCCCCATGAAAATATAATTCTTTTGCTCCAACCCAATCTTGGATTCCAAGACGATCAAGAGGATCTCATTCCCTCATTAAATACATATCTGGAGATACAGAAGAAGCACCCAACACTATAGAAATGCCAATCAAGTGCTAGAGCAGGAAGAAGTTAGAGCAGAAGCACTTGAAAGAGCCATCCAAAGAATAAATCTAAGAAGGGCAGAGCGTGAAGCTAGGCCACAGCATTAGGCAAAAATATGGAGCCTAAAAGATTTCTCAGAAGTACCAGGAAAGAAGGTAGCACATACCCAGTCTTTGAGAGACTTGTGGATATTAATTTTACTCTTTTAGAAGTACATCATCGAGGAAATAGAACTGCAAGGAGCCAGAGCAGACCTTCTTCACCTCCTAAACAAACCACTCAGTTATCCACCACTTTCCAAGTTTTGACATTGCACGGGGTAGTTGCCCCTTCCATTATCAATCTAACACCCTACTTACCCCAAGTAGCTATGGCACTTCCTTGGGCCGCTGAAGTCAGACCCCTACAACTAGCAGCATATAATCCTCTTCCTTCAGGCTCTAGAAAGAACTTTCCCAAATTTTTTGGAGACGGGAAAGTATCTACAGACGAGCATATTGTCACATTCTTCACTTTAGTTAACATCCTAGCAGTTCGAGAAGAAGATGTGCCCGTCAAACTATTCGTTGAGACTCTCGTTGAAGGTGTTACTGATTGGTTTCACCATTTACCTGATTCTTCTATTACTAATTGGGCTACTATGAGAGCCACCTTTAAAAGAAGGTTTAAGATTGTTGAAGATGAGCATGCCCTATTGACTCAATTGACTTCTATCAAGAAAGAATCTTCAATCAGCATGAGATATTTTATAGCTAAATTTAACAAGCTGGTAAATTGTATCCCAGTAGCTGACAGGCCTACGGTGGGAAATTTGAAAACATTCTTCATAAGTGCTATGCCACCGGATATCAATTATGATCTAAGGAGAGTGAACCCTACAAATCTGGATGCTGCACAGAGAACTGTTGTAGAACTTCAGGACCACATGATCTCATCCAGGAAATGGAAAAGAGAGATACAGTCTAGAGCCAGTAGTAGCAATACTATGTCATCTGATGAGATGATCCAAAAATTGTCTAATGAATTCACTGCCTTCAAGAGGAAACTTCCCAAATTCAATAATCCCTACTAGCAAAACTTTTAGGAGCAGCCTGGAAGACACAATGACGGGAGGAATGCAGAGGGAAAGACATTACAATTAACTACTCCACCACAAAGGCTAGCTATAGAGGCTCCTTCTAAAAGAGGAAACATGTGTGCCTTCCACTTAACCACAGATCATGATGGAGAAATCTGCCCTGATGTAGCTTGTGCTTGGCAAATGCATCAGACCGACGAGTGGAATGTTGGAGTGTCTGGAACTGAACCAGATTCATACTCACATGGCGACTCTAAAAACTTATATTTAGAGTATGAATCAGATTCAGAACAAGAAGAAACATCTTACGCTTCCATAGACAGGACCTCTTATACAGACTTGACCCGGAGTTAGAAGGATAAAGGCCCTGTCTCGACACCACGTAAAAATAATGAGGCATCTACTTCCAATTCAAAGGAGGCCAATCAAGGACTAAGGATTCCATGACTAGGTAAGGAACAAAACTCTTTTGACATTATTCAATTTTGTAGAGATTCAGGAATCAGATTTCTCCCATAGACTATCTTAAGTCTAATCATGTTGAGCTGCAAAAGCTAGTAGATTACTATAAAGAAGGGAGTCGAGAGTTAAATCAAAATGTCATGACTACCATAGAGAATGAGCCTTTATTTGCAGACCCAATTGAAAAAGGGGAGTCATCTATTTTAGCCACCTTCCAAAGCCAAAAGCCTAACCCATTCTATGTGTCATTATATATTAACGGTTGCAGGCTGAGCAATTGTATAATAGACTCTGGAGCTTCAGACAATGTAATTCCATCAACTGTGGCCAAAGCTTTAGGAATTACTCTCACTAAAGCCCATGGTAGGTGTTACTCTATGGACTCCAAGAAAGTAGCCCTAGTTGGCCAAATTAAGGATGCTCAAGTGGCCCTGGCAGCACATCCCGAGAAGAAGATGTTGCTAACAATCTTGGTTGCTGATATACCTGCTAGCTATGGGTTGTTGTTAAGAAGGAGTTTTTGTAGGGACCTTAGAGGGGATATATTGTTGGATTGGTCCCAAGCCTTAATCCCAGTAGGAAATAAAAATATTAAACTGGTCCCAGAAGAGAAGGCTAAGTTTACAATGTTGAAATCTGATGACCCTAAAGCTCAAATCTTGTATCAAGAATTGGAATTTGGCAATTATATGTTGTTCACCAATGATCTTAAGGAAGAAACAAAAACTGCCGAAGAGGAAAAGTAATTTTCCGCTGAAGGAATGACACCATAGATATGGACTCTTGAATTTGACCGTAGTTGTGCATCATCAGGATTTGGTGTAGGTGTGGTCTTGATATCACCAGACGCAGTATGTGAGCCCTTGGCTTATAAATTAAAGTTTGGGAACACCAAAAACACTGTCGAGTATGAAGCCCTTCTGTTAGGGATTATCACTGCAAAAGAAAAGGGCATGAAGATTTTGAGAGCTCATGGTGACATTGAGCTAATCGTGTGTCAAGTTAAGAATCAATACTCTGTAAAGAATCATAGATTGAAGAACTACAGAAACAGAGTATGGGACGAAATAGAAGCACTGGATTCTTTCTTTATCAAATCTGTGCCAAGAGAGTTGAATTCCAAAGCGGACTCCTTGACTATCTCAGCTTCATTACTACTCTCCCACCCAGAATTCAAAGATAAAAAATACTAGGTGGAGGTTATATATCGACCGTCTGTGCCTGATAATGTGGAAGATTGGCAAGTTTTTGAAGATGACAAGAATATCCTTCTCTTTCTAGAGAGCGGTGGTAACTTCCATAAAGATGTCTATGGCAACCATAAAGGAAACTGCCAAGATGAGCAAAAGAAAGATAAGTCAGATGTTATTCAATTGCAAGGTAATATCATTCTGCCCCATTTGGTCACTCTCAAAAAGCTCTTCAATAGACATGACACTTTTGTGAAGAAGAAAAGAATTGAAAGGGGACCTACCACTAGTGAATATGAGGGAATGAATATTGCAACTGAGAAAGATCCCAAGATGATCAACATCGGGAAGTGTTGTAGGGAAGAAGAAAGGAATGAGGCCAGGAAGCTTTTTCTAGAATACTCAAATGTTTTTGCCTGGAGCTATGAAGACTTGAAAAGTTTTATGAACGGGAAATTCAAACACCAGATTCCCTTAAAACCTGAGGCTACTCCATTCAAGCAGAAGCAAAGGAACTACAATCCCAAATTTGTCGATGCAATATTTAGGGAAGTTGATCAAATGCTCAAAGCAAAGATCATATATCCCATCCATCACTCTACTTGGGTGGCGAACATAGTGCCTATGAGGAAGAAGAACGGAGAAATAAGGATCTATGTAGACTTTAGAAATCTAAATCAATCTTCTTTGAAAGACAACTACGCCCTTCCCAACATGGATCATCTCTTGCAAATCATGGTTGGACCTGAAATGATGTCTATGTTAGATGGCTTCTCGGGGTATAATCAAACAGAAGTTGAGAAAGAAGATCAGCATAAAATGGCTTTCACTACTCCGTGGGGGACCTTCACATATCACAGAATGTCATTCGGGTTGATCAACGGTGAAGCTACTTTTCAGAGAGGTATGGATCTTTATTTTAGTGATATGAAGAACAAAATCATTGGTATGTATCTGGACAATCTTATTGTGTTCTCTAAGAAGAGAGTAGATCATATAAATGATCTAAGGAGAGTATTGCAAAGGTGTCGGGAGGATGGGATTTCATTAAATCCCAAGAAATTAGTGTTTTGCGTAACTGAAGGGAAACTTTTGGGTCACATTGTCTCCCAAGAAGGCATAAGGATCAGTCCAGAAAGGGTGAGAGCCATTGAGCAACTGAGTTTACCGGTGAACAAAACTAGAGTGAATTCATTTTTCAGTCAAGTTAACTTTCTCAGGAGATTCGTCCCTTATTTCTCTGAGATTACGAAATACATAGTTGATATGATGAAGGGAAATGTGAATTTCAAGTGGAATGACCCTGGTCGGCAAGCTTTCAAAATCATCAAGAATGCCATAGCTAACACCCCAGTGTTATGTCGCCCAGATTACAAGAAAGATTTTGTAATCTACTATTATTCTTCTAAACATACTCTGTCAGTCATCCTGATGCAAGAGAACAAAGAGGGAATTCAAGCCCCCATCGCTTTTATGAGAAAACCTCTAAAAAATCATGAGTTGAGATATTCTCAGACTGAAAAGCACACTTTCGTAGTGGTAAAGGCTCTCAATAATTTCATATTTTATATCCTACATTCCCACTCTCTTGTGTATGTGCCTGATATTGTAGTGAAAAGTATTTTGACCCAACAGGATGTGGGGTGTAACAACAGAGGAGCATGGATAGCTAAAACCCAAGAATATGACATAGAGATCAAGCCCACCAAGTTGGTAAGAGGGAACGCCCTATGCAAGGAAATGGTAGAAAATCAAGCGGAAAATGATCCAAAAGCTACACAGTTGGTTTTGGCGGTAAGTATGCAAGACCCATGGTTTGAAAACATTGTGTATTTCTTGACATATGGTGAATGTCCTGAAGGATTAACTTCAAAGAAAAGAAGAGACCTAAAATTGAAAGCCTCTAAATATGTAATCTGGGAGGATAGACTATATAAGAGATCTATCGATGGAACATTCCTCCGATGTGTCGACAAACAACAGCAAGAGAAGTTGTTAAAGGTTTTTCATGATGAAGCTTGCGGAGGACTCTTTTCCTCATCAGTCACTGCATTCAAGATTTTGAGACAGTGTTATTACTGGTTGAGAATGTTTAAAGATGCATACCAGTGGGTGGCAAGATGCCAAAAATGCAAGATGTTTACCGGGAAGCCACAGTTAGCAGTGTTACCCCTCAGACCAGTGATAATTGAACGACCTTTCCAACAGTGGGGGCTTGATTTTATCGGTCCTATAAATCCTACATCTAGCGCAGGTCATACTTACATAATTACTACAACTGACTACTTCACAAAATGGGTGGAAGCGAAGGCAACCAAAAAAAATACTTCAGAGGTAGTATGTGAGTTTATCAAAGAAAATATTCTGGTAAGATTTGGTGTGCCTATTAAGTTGGTTATGGATAATGCAGAATACTTTTCTTCTCAATAAATTATTGAATTTTGTTTTGAGTATGGCATCATGATCAGCCATTCTTCTTATTATTTCCCTCAAGGGAACGGCCAAGTGGAGTCTAGCAACAAAAATTTGGTGAACATCATGAAAAATTTCATGGTAGAAAACCAGAGAAGTTGGCATAAAAAAATCTATGAAGCCCTCTAGGCAGATAGAGTGACTCCCAAAAGAGCCATTAGTGTATCTCCTTTTGAACTTGTCTACTGGATAGAAGCTATTCTTCCATTACCATTGGAATTAGCAACTTGCAAACTGAGAACAGTAGTAGAAGATGGCATATATAAAGATGGTTTAGAGAAGAGGATTTTGTACCTGAGAAAATTGGAAGAAGAAAGGGAGAAAATGGTTGATCATAGCACACAGCATTAGATGCGTGTAAAGAACTTGTTTGATAAAAAGAGTAGACCCCAGAAATTTATGGAGGGGGACATGGTGCTATTGTGAGACAAGCATAGGGCACCCAAAGGTATGCACAGGAAATTTGAAACACTGTGGAAAGGACCTTTCAAAATCCATCAGGCGTCTGAGAAAAATTCATTCAAATTAACTTATCCAAATGGTGAGGCACTACCCCTGACAAATAATGGTCAGGATTTGAAGCTCTATCAAATCTAAATTGAAAGAAGGTAACCCCTGTATTGTATAATAGTTACATTTAGTTCCTATTTTTGTTTTCCTAGTTAGGTTTCCTTTCTGCTTTCCTTTCCGTGTCTTGCTTTAGTTTTTTTGTGAGCTGCCTTCTATTGAACTTTGCAAAACCAGAGATTTGAGGTCCTTGCTTGGACATGAAATGTCCAAGTCCCCAAATAGAGCCAGTTGTTGCCCCACTTTTGGTCTTTTTACCTTAAGACAAAAGTGAATTTTTAATGTGTAGTAGTAGTCTTGGAAGTTTCATGTGAATCCGGAGTCTAAGTCTAGAGATCCTTTTAGGCTAGAAGGCCTTTATCGGATTTCCCAAATTTGACTTCTCCCTCGTAAGCCGGGGGAAATCTGTGTCTGAGATCATGTTTTTATTGGGTAGGTTAAGATCCCAATCCACTAAAGACCATGGTTTGAAAGATTCTAACCTCAGTCTTACATACAAATGAAATATTTTGCCGCATATCTTCATTTTGCAGCATTGGTAGGGAATCAAATTTTAGCTTCTCCATGGCGGAAAATACCTGCGGAGTGCATTTTCTGCAATTAACAAACTTAAGAGTATCAGGGGAAAATAAAGATGGAAAATGAGAAAGTCAAGAACAAGAAAGCTTTGAGCACTCAAATCGAGCCTATGGGAAACAAAAGAAATGATCAAGGAAAGAAAGATTCATGGAGTTAGCTTATAGGCAGAAAAGCGGAAAATGGCTTCTCCGCTACTCCTATAGGCGGGTTTCGACTCATAGAGTGCATTTTCTGCCAAACTATCAATGAGAAGGATTTTTGAGGAAAAAGCTATCTCATAAGGAATCCAGCATATAAATTAGGTCGATGGAATCAACACATATCATTTTGGCACCCCTATAGACCAGATTTCTCCTTTGGCAGATTTTTAAACAGAGAGCACTACAAAAGTATTTCTCCGCCCAAAGGAGAAGCGAAAAAGTAATTTTCTGCCGCTTTGAGAAAGTTACCATTACAGTTACTAAAGTGAAAAGACGTTTCCTAACGGCATGTAGAGAAAAGTAATTAATTCAAATAAATCCATTTTACTTCATAACGGACATCTTCATTAATGTAGGGGTCTTTTCATTCGTGTGGCGCAGGAAGTCGGCCGTTAAACGGTAAGAATTCATAAGTTATAAAATTAGTTGAAAGTTTTGAACAAGGACTACCTGTTGTTCACCAGATTGTTTGAATTTGAAACCTCTAAGATCAGTTATTCTTTGCCTTTGCATCCCGAAGAGAAATCTGTGATCCCTAGATTGATTCATTCAAAGAATGGCTTCAATATTTATGGGATTCGATGGAATGAATGATATCATCTCTGATTGGCACAAAATCTCAGATACCTCATTGAAGTTCTTCAACATGCATAAATTCCAAAATATATTGAGGGTGGATCAGATGCATCTTATTACAGAAAAGCTTAAGGAGAGCGGGTTAGTCAAAGCCACTGGTTTTCCTATGGCAGTTCAAGCTCCTAAATTGGTCTGGGAATGTATAGCTCGATACAACCCAGACACTAAGTAGATTCTTCTACCTGAAAACATGATGCTCCTCTCTATTGATAGAGAGTCCGTCCAAAATTCCCTTTGTATTCCAGAACAAACGGAATACTCTGAAATGACTTTCAGTCAGGCAGTCTTTGAAGATTCAGCGAAGACACCCATATGGAAGAAAGAGATCATGAAGTCGTGGTTTAAAGAACCAAAGAGTGCCAAGTGAAAGTTGCCCAAAATATTATTCGGTGCAAGCTTGAAGCCAGAGATCATGGATATTCTGGTATTACTTCATAGGATTAGAGGTGAGAGTGAAGCCCTTAACTTTGTTGAGCAGCATTTCTTCCTAGTTCAAGTAATTTTCTCCCAGCATCACTTCATTGATTAGGCCCTTATGGTGAGCGAGAATCTCTCAGACGCCCTGAATAGAGCCAAGCGTCAGAATGAATTCTATATGTCCTCTATACTTCTGTATATTCTAGCTATGATTCAAATCTGGCAAGGGCTTCCTAGGTTAGAGGAATTTCTAGAGGATGTAAAGAGCTACGTGTTTTTTCCTTCCTTACAACTACATAACAGTTATGTTGATTATCTCATAGTGAATGACGCCTTTACAATAATACTATGCAGGGAATTACAAGGTTGTCCGGAAAGGAGATTTTCTCCTGATGCCATGGCTTTTATCAGCCAATTGGGATGCTATTTTATTCAGTTTGGGGATTTCTCATATCTTTGGCTTGTAGGTTTTGATGACTTTCCTTTGAAGCTGCCCAAGTACCCTACTGAAATGATTGTACTGATCAAGGTGATGAGGGAGGCACTCTAGGTGAATCTACTCTATGTTGATGCCAAGAAGAAAGGCTACAAATACCCAATGACCATCGGAGCTTACAGTTGTGTGTCCTGGTTAGAGGCGGAGAATGTTCTTAAGACATTCTTGAAGAGGTTTTCTTTGGAAACCTATGATGTTGTAAGGCTGCAATATGATCCAGTGAACTATGCCAGAGATGTCTTGTAGATGAGTCAAGTAATTCATCATGTACTTGATATTGAAGACTATTGGGCTAATTGGAAAGATGACTTGGAGAGCAGGGAGAGATTCTACGCCCGGTTAACCATTGAACAGATCAAAAATTTCAATGTTAACATTGCAGTAGAAGGGCTAGAAGATGAGTGCAATCACATGTACGATGATACATACCTGGAGAAGATAAAGTTCACCCCTATCAGTTCTGAGCCCATGCTGGATCAAGTCGTTAGCAACTTACAGGCTCTAATGGGGGGAATTTTCAAAAGAATAATACAATGGGCTGAATGGACTGCAGGCCAAAGGAAAAGGTCAGAAAGGAAGCCTCCCACTCAGCAAACCTCAGTAAAGGATACTTTTGGTGTTGCAACCACTTCATCAGCAACAATCCCAACAGTTGCAAAAGGATCAACTCAACCGTCGAGAGGAGGTGATCAACCTCCTGAGAAGGCTATTCTATTAGAGAAGACTTGTGGAGAGGGCTCTCCTCTAGATATCAGAGCCACTGAAGAAGCAATCTCGATAGAACCAATCAAGTCTAGAGCCGAGCTCCCTAAAGCTACAGAGCTTGAACAGCTAGTTGGAGCTATTACTGTGGAGACTCAAGCCGGGACCTCGACTCAAGAAACTCCAAGGCGGGCAACCCCTGTCATCGTTGAAGTAGGAGAGGATAGCTCTAGTACCTCTGCTACAAAATCAGATAAAGGGGCTAGGGAGAAACAGGAGGTTGCTCAAGTTGTTAACTTAATCTCCTCTTCACCCACTTTAGCAAATCCATTCACTTCCTGACCTAAAGCTACTCCTCTAGTCATAAGGAAGTTGTTCATTGAAGAGTTGGTTTCTGCCGACAAAGTTACTAGTGCAAAGTCATGGATAGCACACACTCTAGAGTGCAAATTTGAAGAGAGTGGATGAAGGAAATCCTAGCAAAGACACTCTGTCACAGGCCCTTCAGCCCAAGGCCACTACTAGCAAGCAGAAGAAAGTGAAGATGATGTCTACTCTGGGTCGTGATCCTGAGACTGGACATTTCACCATGGAAATGGCTAAGCCCACTAAAGAGGGAAAATTTGAAGATATGATGGCCTTGGACTTTCAATCGCAATCATTTGATATGGGGCTGGCTCGCCATGACAGCAAGGTGGACTGGTGGAAATCCACTAATATGGTGATAGAGGAAGAGCTCGAAGAACTCAAGACTTCCAAGGTTCAGCTTAAGGTAGGGGTGGATCAATTAACTAACTTCATCAGATAGCTCCTCACTCCTATTGCAACCGCTCCCAGCACCCAAACCTCCTTTGATCCCAGTGTTATGGAGAACCAAGCCATTCTGGCTAAGTTGCAAGAAGATCGGCATTATGGGAAGATTGGTAAAAGGTGGATTGAGAGGCTCGAATCCGAAGGCCTAGTAATTATTGAACAGCTAGGTAATACTCTTCTAAGGCTAGAAACAGAGAGGAACAACATTTGTAAGAATTTGCAAACTCTCACGGCGGAAAGAGTAAGATGCCAAGAATGCATAGTCATGTTGCATGTGGCAGTGAAGATGAAGACTAAGGAAGCCCTAAAGGCTAAGATTCTACAGAAGGGAGATGAGCCTTTGATCAAATGGCTCCAAAGTCTAGAGTTTAAGATCAAGATGATCATTCAGGCTGAGACGAGGTTACAACAAACAGATGTTAAAGTCCAAGAAGAACAAAGTAAAGATTTTAAACTCCTCTTAGGACTTCACACAAAATCAAAAACTAGCGGTCAAGGAAAAGCAATGATTGGAGTAGTCAATATGCAGAAGTCATTCACAGATTATCTACATAACTTAGCGGAGCAGTCTTCTTCTCATCTAGACAAGGTTCCAGAGCTCCAACAATTGAGTGGATGCATCTTTAGGGCTATGAAGGAACTGAAAGATCAGACAGATGCGATCAAGACTCTAGCCAAAGAACATTCTAGATGGCTCATCCGTTACACCAATGTCCATGTCAACAGGCATGAAGAGCTCATCCAAGTCATCATTGTTGTAATAGCCTATAGGACCAAATTAGATAAGGGGAAGGAAATTGAATCTTAGATATATTCCCCCTTATACTATTTTTGATTAGTTTTGTAATGGATAAACCTTTGGTTATCATTTTTGGTTAGGGAAGTTGAACCGTTTCGGTTCCCCCTTTTTGTAACGGTCCCATCTAGAACTCTATATGTATTATTTCCAAAGTCAATACAAAAGTCGGCTAAATTTTGGTGTGAAAGATAGCATCTTGATGAGTCAATTATGTGTGTCTGAATACCATTTCTTTAACTGTTCCATGGCATTTCATTTATCTTTCTATTGAATTTGAATGTTTCTTTGGATTTAGATTTGTAAGCTGTATTCAAACCAGAGTTTGGTATTATGATTTGATACAGTTAATTAAGGGGGAAATCAGTTGATATCCTAATTTTTGGAAACGTTCCTGTGATATAGATCAATTCATTATTATTTCATTGTTAATCTTCATTCTTGCATCTGCACTTTTAGTAATCATTCATGCATTACCAGTTTTGGGAGTTAATCTGATTGATGAGATCTCAGGATTGGCTAGATTTAGAGTTGGATTTACTTTTCCTGAGCTATTTCATGTCTAGGCTTAGCTTGGTTTACCTCTCCTACTCTCGGGTTAAGAGCATACCTCTGTTAGATTAGGAAAGATCAATATTCATTGCAAATCGTTCACATAAGGGAGCTGTACCTTCAAATTTAGAGGGAAAATGGGTTTTCGAATAACTATTTCCCAACTGTTGAATTCAATTGTTCTTAAATATTTTGGGTATTTTAGAATTACATTCAAAAGAACAATATGTTTACCAACAATGCACTAACTATAACACAACACTTTGGATATTCCATTGTAGTATACTAAATCATCTAAAACTTGTATGGATTATACCTTATACCTTATTGAGAAAATTTCCAAAACTATACAATTGTATCTATTGGTCTGGAGGAATTTAGAGCATTCTAATCATCTTCTAAGATACTTTACACTATCATGGTGCAATCTAGAGAACAATCAATTCTAATTTTTTCTATAGAAGATATTATGACATAAAAATGTGTAAATAAACTCCTTTATGATATAAAATATTAGCTTTAGAACCACAAGACAAGATCTTTCAATATGCAAGAATGAAAACAAAAATATTAAAGCCAAATCTTAATAAAATACATTGTTTATGCCTTTAACAACTTTTTCTTAACAACACAAGCAAAGATAGAGATTCACAACTTAACTAAAATTCACTTGACTCAATGAAACATAATGAAATCATCCCATTTGAGTGCACTCCTCAAGATATTCAAAGCATCAATATGCTCTTCATGAACTTCAAAATATAAGGTGGAATTGATACTTACAATGCTTCTAGACTTCATTATGTCATGGTGACAATTGCTTGGGCTTCCATATTGTCATATTGTCATCAAACATGCTTCTTTGGACATCTAAACTACTTCTCAACCATTCTAATAGATCTGAACAACCTTAATATTATCATCACACTATATTGATATTTTAGACTACTTTACAATTATGATGACACTATCTAACTTTTCTTACAAAAGTGTACTCCACCTAATTGTATTAACCCATCATAAACTCCCACGGAGATGTAGCATGAGATTCATAAAAAACTGACATAGAAAAACTTATTTTTCTAATTTATATGTACATTATACATTAACCAAAAATACAAGTACTATTGATACAACTCTTATCCTCTACATATATACATACCACAAAATGGTCATATCTGCCACTATCTACAACTCACTTAGAGGGTAAAATATTCTTATGTATTACCTTAAATTGAGTTAGCGTTGTGTCCCAATGTTCTTTTTCTAGAGATAGGAAATGGTTTTGATGTTCAAATGGAATGTATAGTTCTTCTATCTCATTTGTAGTGGTTGGCACCTTCATCTTCTAATCAACATTCTCAGCATCTGATAAAAACCCAATAAATGATGCAAGTCTCAAGTTAATGACTTCCCTTAATTGACTGAATTGTCTCTTGTTCTACTTTCTTTGGTCCTGAAGTAGAGATAGTTGTGAACATATATTTTCAATCTATACTCTATTTGCATCATCTCTATCCTTTACCAAGTCATATACATTAGCCATGTGAGTAACATGTGACTTGATAACATCAATTTTTTCCTTTATATGCTTAATTAATATAAGCCATTTCAGATAAAATTGGTATGACATGGTACCATATTCCAATCATTTTTAAATATGCTTTATATTATATCACACAAAAAACTTGTGTGCATTTTCACACCTATGAGAATCTTTTATCATCCTTTTATCATTTAGCTTCCTTAAAGCTTCTTGTTTTACCTTATATTCAATGTGTGATGAATTTAATTTGAAAGAGTCCAACAATGGTTTTAGCTTTTGTACCAAAGGCAAGGATGGATCAATGTTTACCTTTGGTAAACCTTCATCTATCATCTTCACCACTTCATCTAATGTTTCTATCTTTTCCAAATGTTGATAAAGGATCTATCTCCTTGTTGAGACTGTAGAATATAACCAAGTTGCATCTTATGAAAATGTGAAATATTTGAGAAGTCAACTTGTCCCTCATGAATAAGTTTTTTTTGCAGTTGTGGTGTCACCGTTCATTGAAACTACATTAGTAGAGCCAATAGGTTTTTTAAAGAACCAATAGAGGAAGACCAACCTAGCTAATTTCAAATTTACTCATAGAAGCATCTTGCTTCTCGATTATCTTTTCTATAGTTGTAGCATTGTAAATTGTAACCTTGCACAATTCACACCACATTTTGGATCCTTGCCTTAGTGTGTGGTTTTCTAGCTCTTATCCAAGCCTATTTTTGGTTTAAAGACAAAAAATATTGATGTTATATATCCACATGATGATCAAAATGGCTGCCTTGGACTCAACACACTTCATCTCTAGCTACATTACCCTAAATTTCCAATTCAATTGTACTTGGGGCATTCTTGACCCTCTAATTCATGTCTAAATTCAAATGTGTCAATGTCAAGTTCCCTCCATTTGCTCCTTGATCATGGTGTCTCAATATGACCATTGGAAGTGAGATTAATTTGAAAAAATACCTTGAGAATCCTATATAAGAGTATTCTTTCAATTCATTTTAACATCCACACATCTCACATCAATATAACATCTCATTTGCAAGCATTCAAGGACACATTTTTTCTATCATATTCTTCAGATCTAAGCATTGTGTCAAGTTACAAAAACCTTTGTGCAAGAATTTTTAAATGAAGGCACGGATTTGGAATCAAATAGAGAAGATTAAGAACTACAGATTGGACTTTCATAGATTTGAAAAAGCAGGTTCGATGTCACTTTGAGAAACATAGTCCTAAATTTTTTTGATAAAAAATTTGGGGAAGGTCCTAAGTAGCATACTAATTCCAGAAACACCAGTTCCTTCTACATCTAGAATTTTTGGGTTGACATCACCCCAAGAAATGTAGTCCTCCTAATTTTATCCTAGATTTTAGATATAGGTTTTCCTCTATCTTCTCTTTCTAGGTCTATAATCCTACTCTACATATCAATTTTGTGGTTTGTTGTGTATGCTAAAAACCCTCAATTTCTGACCTTTCTCCCTAGATCTAAAATCCTACTCACATCTTTGCAATTGCATTTTCAAATCAAACAAGGACTATTCAATTCATTTTTTCCCAATAACTTGAGCCAAGTGGATATACTATCCTTCAATATAATTAAAGTGGAAATAGGCCTATTTTCCTAGTTTGAACACACAAGCTAATGTTGATGACAATTATTCAATTGTATATTGTCATTGATGTTTACACAAGTATAGTGATGTTTACACAAATTTCTAATTCTATCCAAGCACAATCATTTCATACCAAACACTCTCACACATTGAAGAGGACCAAAGTGATTTTCAATTCTAACCAAGTTCACTCGGGCATTATAGTGTTAGTCAGGCATTGAAGGATTTTAGTGTTGGCCGAGTTGAACAGTTAGTGTCAGCCGACTAACAGTAGTTTATATTTTATGGATAATTGGTTATATGTAGCCGATAGACATGAGTTTTATTATTTATTTGGAAGGATATTAAGGTCAACTTGACAAGTCTTATCATATATATATAAGGTCAAGTTTGGATTCAATGTGTGAAGAAAAGTGTATATGTTTATGACATGAAGACTGAAGGCAAAATCAGATGGGATTCTGATTGAAGACAGAACACAAAGACCTAAAACATAATATCTGATTAGTGAGGATCAAGTATTTAAATCTAGAACAAATATCTGAATCAGCAAAGATAGTTTCTTATCAAAATAGGTCAATCCATTGTTACTTTCTAAAAATTGTAGTAGTGATCAAAATCTCTTAACATAGTAGACTTAGCAGTCTTTTGTTAATCCTCTCACAAGGTGACATTTCTACATTGAAGTGTTAGAAGACCTCTAACAAGACCACTCCTTACAAGGTGATTAAATCCTCTAAAAAGGTCACACCTAACAATGTGTTATTGTAACCTTTAACATGGTTGGCTCCTAACATGGCTCACTTTAGAAGAGTGAAAAACACAGACTAGTTGCAATTGGTGGTTTTTCCCATATTGAGTTTCCACGTTAAATCTTGGTGTTATTTGTGTACATATCATTTTCTTTATGGTTTATGTTTCTGCAATTAATAACTAAAGGATAATCACAGTTAATATCTTAAGATTTTCTATGTTAATCAAGTGACAGTAGAATATCTGTGTTAACTGAGCAACAGTGACAAATTTGTTTAAGACATCTAAGGGACTTGGATTTATTTTTATGGTAATTGATTCACCCCTCCCCTCTCAGTTATTCAACTCATTTCCAACAATTGGTATCAGAGTTGCATGTGCTTACAGGGAAGGTTTCAAGGCCTAAGCTAAAGATCAAAGATGTCTTACAGAAGGGAGATCCCTAAGCTTAACAAAGACAATTTTGCTACATGGAAAGATTTGGTGAGGCTACATCTATCTACCATTGGAGATACTGGTTTGCAATTATTGGATCATAGGTATGTGGAACTACCTAGACCTTTTATTGTTGATTAGATGATAGACATGAAGCATCATAACATAATGATGATTGATATAGCCTCTACACTCAGCTATTCCAAATTTGATGAAATCAAGGACTACCCTACTACCTTTGATATGTGGAACAAATTGCATGATATTCATGGAGGAGATGTCAATATAAAGAGAGCCAAAGAAGAAAGTCTCCAAGGTCAATTTGATCAGATGAAAATGAAAGAAGGAGAGGACATTACAAAATACAGTGAACGAATTTAGAAAAGTGTCAGTGCCATCAGAGTTGTTGGTGGATTAATTGAAGAAACAACAGTGGTTAGTAAGGTATTGAGAACTTTATTTCCTATCTATGCAATTAGAGTTTCATCTATTCAAGAGATGAGATGCAGTAATGGTATAACTCTAGATGGATTGGTTGGAAGACTCACAGCCTTTGAGTTGGATAAATTTGAAAATTACTCTCCTAATCTTAGAAATCTTGAGTTTGCATTCAAATCTAAATTAAACCTTGGAAAGATGAAAGGAAAACAGATTGATGGTGACAATGATGATGAATCTGATGATGAAGATCTGGAAATTATTGAAGCATTACTTGCAAGGAGAGATGCAAAAGGAAAAGGACAGTACAAAGGAATACTACCATTAATTTTATTTTCATGTGATGAAGTTGGTCACATTGTTGCTAAGTGTCCAAACAAGGAAAACAAAAGTGAGAAAAAGTTCAACAAGTACAAAAGCAAGAAAGATTTCAAAAGCTACAAAGACAAAGGTAAGAAATCTTTTTATATTGCTAAAGATTCTGATAGTGATGAAGATGAAGATGAAATGGTTTATATTGCTATTAAGGATGAGTCAGATAATGAAGATAATGAAAAGACAACACTATATTCTCATATTAGAAAGAATGAAATTTGGATAATTAATAGTGGTTGTTCTCACCACATGACTGGTGATAAAAACAAATTTGAACATCCTGAGCACTATGATGGTGGGAGTGTGAGTTTTGGGAATGATGAACCCTGTTATATGAAAGGTAAAGGTTGTATTACTTTAACAGAAGGAATCAAATGTGATAATCCTTATTGGGTTGAAGGACTAAGGTGAAATCTACTAAGTGTGGAACAGCTGAATAACATTGGTTTCAAGGTAGAATTCATGAATGGTAAATCCAAGCTCATGGATGGTAAGGGAAACCTAGTTGGAACTGGCAGACAAACAAAACGTAATCTATTTTATCTTGATCTAAATGAAAGTTCATGTTTTATTGCACAAGTAGAAGAAAACTGGTTATGGCACAAAAGGTTATGTCATGTGAACTTTGATAACCTGGTTAACATAAGAAAGAAAAAAAGAGTAAGAGGAATTCCTATTCTAAAGAAACTTGAATTAGCAATATGCAAACAATGTCAAATTGGGAAGATGGGCAGAACTAGCTTCAAGAGAAAGAATTACAATACAAAAGAAGTTTTGGAACTGGAACATATTGATTTATGTGGACCAACTGGAACAACAAGTTACACAAGTGATAAGTATTTCATTATATTTGTTGATGATAATTTCATAATGATGACTGTTATGTTTCTCAAAGAAAAATCGGAAGCCTTTCAGAAGTTCAAATGGTACCTAGCCAGAGTTGAAAAAGAAATAGGAAAGAAACTTAAATTCTTAAGATCTGACAGCGGAGGAGAATTCATTTCTAATGAATTCAATGAATTTTGTAGTGAAAGAGGAATCAAAAGACAAGTATCTACCCCAGGTACTCCACAACAAAATGGTATAGTAGAAAGAAGGAACAGATCCATTATAGATTGTGCAAGAACCTTGATGATTGAAAATAATGTTGCTACCAAATGATGGAATGAAGCCATCAACACTGCAATTCACACCTTGAACCAAGTTCAACTGAAGAAAGGTACTGAGAACACACTTTTGAATTATGGTATGGCTATAAACCTAATGTTTGTTATTTCAAAGTATTTGGAAGTAAATGTTACATCTTGAAGGAAGCAAGAAATGGAAAATTTGATGTAAAAGGTGATGAAGGTATATTCCTAGGATACTCCTGTAAAATCAAATCATATAAATGTTTGAATCTTTCTACTCATAAAGTCAGAGAAAGTGTGCATATAAGGATTGATGAGTTTGTAGAAAGAGGTGAAGAAAAGAGTAGTAAAGAGCCTCAAGATTACAAAAACTTTGTGTATTATGAACCTGATATTATACCTAAGACACAAGCAATGGTTGATTGGAAAGCATTCCTATCAACCATTGAATTCATCTGCACAAACACAAACAGTTCAACCTGAGTTGCAATGTATGCAACCTGAGCTGCTGGTAGAGGAAACTGAGTCATAGACTAAAGAAACTGAGTCATAGACATAGGAAACTGAGTCACAGATAGAGGCACCTGAGTCTCAGATAGAGGTGCCTAAGTCTCAGATAGTGGTACCCGAGTATCAGGCATAAGAACAGAACATAAATTTTGAGCATGGTGAACCAAGTGGAACAACCCTAGAATCAAGAAGGAAGAATCATGTACTTGCAAAATATGGCAGAAGGCATCATGCACCTGAGAAAATAATTGGAGATCAGAGAGAAGGTGTAATGACAAGGAAATAAATTAAAGGTACATGTTTTCTTAGTGAAATTGAACCTAGAACTATTAAAGATGCATTGAATGATGAAAGTTGGATCAAAGCAATGAATGAAGAGATTGAGAAGATAGAAAAGAACAAAACCTGGACTCTTGTACCTAGACCAAAAGATAATAATGTGATTGGTACTAAGTGGGTTTTCAAAAACAAGATGAATGAAAAAGGAGAAGTTTCCAACAACAAGGCAAGATTAGTATCTAAAGGATATGCTCAAGAAGAGTGTATTGATTATGGAGAAAAATTTTCTCCTGTTTCAAGTCTTGAAGGAGTCAGAACTCTTCTGGCATATGTTGCACACAAAGGATACAAGGCATATCAAATGGATGTAAAATCTGCATTCCTGATTGGAATTCTTGAAGAAGAAGTCTATATTGAGAAACCTGAAGGTTTTGTACATACTAACAAAAGGAATATGGTTTGCAAACTGCACAAAGCATTGTATGGACTGAAGCAAGCTCCTAGAGCCTGGTATGAAAGACTGCATGGTTACTTGATAAGAATTGGATTTTAGAGAACTAATGACAATAGTAGCTTGTATATCAAAGAAGGACCTCAGAATAAAATACTATTAGCAGAAATATTTGTTGATGATATATTGTTTACTGGATATGATGACTTATGCAAAGAATTCTCTGAAGCTATGAGTAAGGAATTTGAAATGTCTATTTTTGTTGAAATAAAATTCTTTGTTGGATTACAAGTCTATCAGATGAAGGATGGTATCTACATTATCCAATCTAAATACATAAAAGAGATACTGAAGAAATTTGGGATGGAAGACTCCAGACCAGTTGGAACACCTATGCCTACTGGACATAAATTGTCTAAGGATGATGATTCAAAGGAAGTAAACTAGACTACCTAAAGATCCATGATTGGTAAACTTCAATATGTTGTTCACACCAGACCAGATATTGCATTAGCAGTTGGTATTGTTGCAAGGTTTTCAGCTAATCCTAGAGAGAATCATTTGATGGCTATCAAAAGGATTCTGAGATATCTTAAGGGTACTAAAGATTATGGATTATGGTATAAGAAAGGAGGAAACTTTGATTTGAAGGCTTTTACTGATGTTGATTGGGCTGGAAGTGTTGATGATAGAAAGAGAACAAGTGGTGGAGCATTATTTCTTGGAAAGAGGTTAGTCTCCTGGACAAGCAAGAAACAGAACTGGATTTCTCAATCTACAGCAGAAGCAGAGTATGTTGTTGCAACAGTAAATTGTTCAAATATCATAAGGTTCAAATAATTATTTCTAGGTATGAAGGTGGAAATCACAGAACCAATTGTTATCTACTATGACAACACTAGTGCTATTAACATCTCAAAGAAACCTTTGATGCATACTAAGACTAAACATATTGCAATAAAGTATCATTTCTTGAGAGAATTGGTTCAGGACAAGGAAGTAAGATTGGAATATGTGAATACTAAAGAACAAATTGAAGAGGTATTCACAAAACCATTGCCTAAGGATGCATTTTTGTATCTTAGAGGAAAGCTAGGGGTAATTCCCCTAACTGATGCTCACTAAAACATAGTTTAGTAATGCATCAACCAAGCTACAAAACAGACTTAACATGTTGATGCAGATATTCAGAGCTTATTGCATATGAATTAGTGCAAACAGGTACATTACAACTTCATTGGATATATTAGTTGGCGTCTTTGGCATTGGTTGTCAAAGAGGGAGAGATTACTGATGTCATAAATATTACTGATGGAGAGATTGATGATAGAGGGATAACTTTATCAGAAATGGAGATTAATGTAAGAGGGAGTTTTTAGATGAGAATCAGAATGAAGCTAAGGACATTAATAAAATTTGATGAGAATCAGAATGAAGCTAAGTACATTAATAAAAATTTCATTATTATGTCTGTTGATCTATAATTCTTTGTATTATGACATGTTGTGTTGTCATCAATGCCAAAGAGGGAGATTGCTGATGACAATTATTCAATTGTATATCGTCATTGATCTTTACACAAGTATAGTGATGTTTACACAAATGTCTAATCCTATTTGAGCACAGTCAATTCATGCCAAACACTCTCAGACATTGAAGAGCACCAAAGTGATTTTTAGTTCTAACAAAGTTCACTCGGGCATTATAGTGGTGGTCGAGCGTTGAAGAATTTCAGTGCTGACCAAGTTGAACAGTTAGTGTCAGTCGACTAACAGTAGTTTATATTTTATGGATAATTGGTTATATGCATCCGACATACATGAGTTTTATTATTTATTTGGAAGGATATTAAAGCTGACTTGACAAGGCTTATCATATATATATAAGGTCAAGTTTGGATTAAATGTGTGAAGAAAAGTGTATATGTTTATGACATGAAGAGTGAAGGCAAAATCAGATGGGATTCTGATTGAAGATAGAACATAGAGAACTGCAACAGAATATTTGATCAGTGAGGATCAAGTATTTAAATCCAAAATAGAGATTTGAATTAGCAAAGATAGTTGCTTATCAAAATAGGTCAATCCATTGTTACTTTCTAACAATTGTAGCATTGATCAAAATCTCTTAACAGAGTAGACTTAACAGTCTTTTGTAAATCCTCTCACAAGGTGATATTTCTACATTGAAGTGTTAGAAGACCTCTAACAAGGTCACTCCTTATAGGGTGATTAAATCCTCTAAAAAGGTCACACCTAACAGTGTGTTATTATAACCTTTAACATGGTTGGCTCCTAACAGGGCTCACTTCAGAAGAGTGAAAAATAGTGACTAGTTGCAATTGGTGGTTTTTCCCATATTGGGTTTCCATGTTAAATCTTGGTGTTATCTGTGTAAATTTCATTTGTTTTATGTTTTATGTTTCTGCAATTAATAACTAAAGGATAATCACAGCTAATATCTTAAGATTTTTTATGTTAACCGAGTGACAACAGAATATCTGTGTTAACCGAGCAACAGTGACAAATTTGTTTAAGACATCTAAGGGACTTGGATTTGTTTTTGTGGTAACTGATTCACCCCTCCCCTCTTATTTACTCAACTCATTTCCAATAGCTAATAAACCCTATTTTTCTACATTATAGTAGTATCTTGACTTTTCTCAGGAATATCTTCTTCCTTATATTCATGTCTATTAGCATGCACTATATTATTTGGAGGAAAAATGTTTTGTTCTTCATCTTGATTTGTGTTCTCCAGAGGAAGGACTCTTTATTCTTCTTGTTGACATGTAGTTTTTTTGTCCAAGTTTTGTTTATCTAGAGGGACAATCTCCTTTCCTTGTTCATCATTCTTCTCAATTTAAAATTCCATTATGTGGAAAAATCAATAGATGAGAGATCAATATCTTGTGAAAAAATTTCAAGCATGATTCAAAGATCGGAGACATCTAGAGGGGGTGTGACAATTTAAATACCATCTCAAACCTCTTCATTTGCTCCAATATTTTTGTAGTTTTTTTCTTTAATTTCCTTTTCTATCTTCTCTTTATCTTCATTTTCCATGCTCATTAGAGTGTTTACACTTTTCTTGGTTCGGAGCTCTTGGGCTTGTCTCTGAGATATTTTTTCTTTCTCCTTTTGAGAGATAGAGGATCTTGCCTTATCCAATGCTTGTTGTCTCAATTTAGCATCTTCTTTTATTTTTGCTTTCCTCTTGTCTCTTACTGCATTCGCAAGGATTTTTGAAAGTGATCAATGATTTCATTAAGATCCACATTATACTTTATAATATACATCACTATGTCCTTTTTCTATTGAGTAATTGTCAATAGGAAGCACCTCTATATACATATCTAATGTATCTCTTACAATCCCAAATTATGCAATGGCATTGAAGATTGACCTCAAGCTATACATGAACATGAAAAGGTGCTTTCAAAGGAGGAGTATTCTTTGTTCTCTTTGCTTTCCTCTTTATTTTAGAGGATTCCTCTTCCTCTTCTTCTTCCTCATCATCCTCTATATTCAATGGTCTTGTTTTCTTCCTCTTTTCATGTCACTTAGGCCTTTGTTCATTCTTTCCTACAACCTTTGTTTGCACTTGAGCACCAAAAGTTGCACTTATTCTAGTGGAGGGAGTTTGTGGATATTTCAATGGTTGAGGATAATTAATTGTGGTAGAAGTATACCTACTTGTTCTCTTAGGTCCTTGTGCAATTGTTTAGGGATCTGGAATGGGTGTAGGAGTAGTTGATGATGACTTTGATGAAGTTCCCCTTTGCTCATATAATTTCTCCTTAATCTTCTCAAATTTATCCTCTACACTTTTCTTATTTATCTTGTCAGTTATCTCATCTTATTTAACAAACCTCTAAGTAGTAGGATCCTTGAGTTTGTTGAGAAAAATATCAATATAGGCCTTCACTTTTTCATTTGATACTTCCTAGGGCAGCTTAAGAATCCACACTATTCTAGGATATGCTACCTCCATAAAGAAAATATCTTTGTCAACCATCAAATTTATGTTATTCTTGTACCTTTGTACAATTCTAAAGGGAAAGTTATATATATATTCTACATCTCAATTTTAAACTTCTTGAGAAACCCCAAAACACAATCTTATATTTTTGTTCACTCTAAAATTATTAGTATGTGTACCATCCTAAAAAGTAATCACTTAATTAGTGTACATTTTAAGGACCATTTTGCACTCATTTTAGTAATAGGACCTTATAAGGACATTTAAATTCAAATTTGGGTCTTATTTCTTCTCTCTTTCCCCTCTATAATGCCTAAAATTGAGGTTGGACCTTATTTCTAGGTTTCCTCCTCCATTTTTCCTCCAATCATTTAATTTGTTTCATCACCTAGGACTTATATCATTATTAATGGCATTTTTATCTTTTCAAGCCCTGAAACCAGATGTGATTCAAATCCCCGCATCAACACATTCCCCAGAATCTAAAAAATAAATTTGAGACCTAATTGGGGGGTGTAGAATGTTTCAAATTTTCTGCACCTATGTGCACACCATTATAGGTTTTGTGCACCCCCAAAAAGTGGCCCAAATTTATGGAGGGGGTCATATCCAAAGAATGGATGCGATATTCAAATATGTGGTTGACCTAGGTAAGGTTAAACCTATGAGATGTAGTAAGAAATTATATAAGCCATCTACTTCTCCTTATTTTGGGATCCCATCTTGATATCTAGCAAGCAATCCAAAATTAGAAAGAGATCATGTTGGTTATTTTTCTTGCTACCTCTTTTCCTAGGTGAGATTATGAGATTCAGACTTTGGGATTTGAAACCTAGGACCAATACTCTACACCAATTAAAAAATTGAGACAATAAAAGCCAACAATAACAAGGTACATAGACCTTCTCTTTGAGCTCCACATCACTCAGGTAGGTATACCTAATCTGTACCTACATAAACCTTTTGACATACAAAACCTTGCAGATATATAACCATGGATAGTTCTCAAACCTATAAGTAATGGCTACCTCAAAGTCTATCAATTCTTATGCAACATCCCACTTGCATTGAGTATGCTTACAAACTAGACCTAACAACTTCTCTCATAAAAACATGAAAGGGAAAAATATCTTCTTTGAATTTATGGATTAGTGAATCCCTTACAATATCCCAAGCCCCTCATTGATCAGTACCTTATCCAATGCGCAATAGAGTCAAACATGAAACTGCAAAAGAAACATTATGAAAAAAAGAGAGAAGCATAATCTAATATGTCTAATTCCTTAAATTGACAAACTCACTTGTCTCGTCATTAAATTATACTTATGAATCCACTTGAGTATTCAAATAAGAAAATATACATTCAAATTATTTAACTCTCCCCTTATAAGATACCCTGGAACAGATACTTCAATAATAGCAAAATGTTGAAATACAACCTTGAATATCCTTAATAATCAAGCTCATACACATTTGAAAACAAAACTCCAAATCACATTCATCTAAACAAATAAATTAATCTCCTCCTTAAAGAGAACCAATGAACAGATAACTCCATTATAGAGGATCTATAATAGACAAAATTGAAACATCCTAAATGCATCAATTTATATAACTTGGAATTGTCAAAATGGAGAAAACTTAATGAAAACTTGTGAAACCACTAAATTCCTTACTCATAAAACAAATTAGTGCAAAATATACCAATATCTACAACCAAAATACCAAGAAAACCTTATATGTTTAGGAAAACAGAGAATCTTTAGAATTGGAACCACACTTGTAACCTCCTATTTTACGAAGTTTTGGAACCCCTACCAAAGAGAAAAGATCAAGATATATAGAATAGAAACCCTAAAGTGATATTCATTTGACATTTGTCCCTCTAATAAACCCTAATACAACCACCAAAAATTTAGGAAGAATTCCCACTATCATCACTTTGAAGAGAAATCACCCAGAAGCCAGCTAAGATTTCAAAATATCTCCAGCGGCAAAGGAAAACCAAACCCACCAATTTAGATAATCAATGCAACATGATCCACCCAAAAGATCTGATCCTCAATAGTGCAACGTGGCCACATAATGTCGACCCAAACAATACGCACATCCATCTACCCCTCTTAACTTTAAACACACCGTCATGGCCATAAAACCATAGGAACAAAAGAAAAATGAAATGAAACTCTTCCTAATGGTCACCATGGCATGGGAATAGCATCTAATGACCTATATTTAAACCCTCTCTCACATTTAAAAGTCATCCATTGATCAAAATTAAAACACTCGGGCACCAAGCAAAAAGGTGACCACTAACTTGGTTAAGAACTTGACGACCACCATGCGAAAGGCCCTGATTAACCATTGAAACCACTTGTTTAATGCCACAACATTGTCAGCCCCACCAAACTTACTGTTAATGACCTAAGACATGTGGCACCATCACGTGATCCCGTGCCCATTAACCTCCTCACAAATTTCTTCACGGGATCACAAAGATCGTTAGATTTGGGCTCTTGTTAACTCTATTTAATTCATCTCTTCTACCATGCATCACCACCTCATGACCTCATGTACCTTCTATTTACTCATCATCTTGATGGCAAGATAACACAGACCCAAAACTTGTCACCCCCGGGCCCGCCTCTTCATTTTCTTCTTTGCCTCAATCTGGACATGCGTCAAACTCTCGCATTCTTGTTATCCTTCTCTCTCTATGTCATCACCCTTTGTGGGATAATGAGGGCTCACCACATGTCCACCTCAGCCTCACTATCTACCTTTCTGCCTATGTCAGATGGCACCACCTATTTTTTTTCCACCTCTGCCACATCACCTATCCACTCGATCAGCCTTGCCACATGTCACAACGTCATGATCCTATGAAGTTTCTCTTTCTTGGTCGCTTGGATCGTGGGATCATGGGAACTCAACACTTGGAGGCCCCACTACTTATTTGTCTCATTTCTTGGCTAGCCCACTCTCCCACGCATCACAACCTTGCAATCTCGCAACCTTTCTATTTCCTTGTCACTCTTATTTTTTGGATTGCGAGAAGGTGCCACCTGTCCTCTAACCTGACTATGAGCCCACCAAAATTCTTCATGTAACCACCATTTGTCTGCCACTTAACTATGCACTCACAAGGTGTCTTTCAAAAGGTGTGTGACTTTTTGGAACTTCATTATTGTGTGCTGGGAGATAAAAAGGTTATGCTTTAATTTCCCCAACACGGCTGATGTGGGATAAATTCCTTAACCATTTCCCAAAAATAAAATAGCAGGAAGGAAATTCCTCCAAATCTCTTTATTTTCTTTGTTGCAGACATCATTAAAGATCCCTGACTGGCCTAAACTATTATTTCCCTTCATTTATAGACCCTCCACCCTAAAATGAGACCAAAAGAACTCTCTGGCATTATGGATTTGCATGGCAATACATGTATTTTTCTACAAATTGTAACATGGTAATCTCATGAAATGAGAGTACCAACAGTGGATCTTTTTAGGGATGCATGTCCCTTGTGGGCACGATAAGATTTCAGATCTCTGGGCTAAGCAAACCAAGTGCCAAAAAACCCCAAGCTATAAATCAAACAAAAACCCCAAATGGTGGCCTCGGGCCCCCAAAAATGTAAAACCAGTATTTAACCCTGTCATATATCTGATTTTGATCACTCAATAGTATGATTAGACTAAAAAAAGCATTGATTAATACCTAGTTATACTAAAAACAACTGGCAACATTCATCATTTTTGCATACTTAACCTCATTATCATACCTAGTACTTACTAGCTGATCTAAGAATGCAAAAAATTCATACTCTACTTTGGTATCAACATCATCATATCCCTTTATATCAAAAATTTGCATGTACTAAAGGAAAAACTAGCATATTCAATTTCATACACTTCATGCAAACATTCAGGAAACTCATTATGAATTGATACATGTGAATGCAAATCAAGTTCAATTTCCATATTATAGGAGATACCTTCTTGAAAAATTTCAAAATTTGGTTCATCACCTATGACATTTAATTTCTCAATAGATTCTTCATATAAAGGATTAGAAACCAAATGTGAATCTTTGTCATAAACATTGTGGCTAATAAATGGCTGAACCATATCAATATCTTCATCAAATAAAGCATTAAAATACTTACTAATTTCACAACCCACACATATACCACGCTCACCTTCTTCAATACAATACAGATCAGAATCTGAACAAGAGCAATGTTCAACATTATAATCTTCATAACATGAATACTCCATTCATGAACCTCACTCTCATCTTCATCATTGTCACCACATAAACATATTCATGTGAGAGTGAATCAATGTCATCAGATCTTTGCACACTAACATCATCTTCTTATGATACATAATCTTCCAGTTGTTCCTCACATGGTGTGAAATCTGAAATAATTTTCCTCTCTACATCAACAACATTACATAACTCTTCAATAACCTCTTCATCATTAACATGAGGAAAAACCATTTCCTGAGACAAGTTCTCTTCATCACATTTTGTTTTGAGTCACAATTAAAATCATGGTTAGTATGATCAATAGGGACAAAAACATCCCGACATTGATTTCCACTTCTTAATTCACACCCCTCCACTTCTTAATTCACACCCATCTTCTACATTTGATGCATTATGAAAATGAACACTAGCAGATAGAAAACCCCTTGGGATTCCATACTTCAAATTATTCTTAATGTCCATTGTTGTCATAAAAACCTGATGCAAAGTCCTAGGCTCTTTATCTCTCAACAAGAAGCTCATATTTGTATCAAATGCAACCAAATAAACAACCAAACATACATCATCGTTTGGCCTATAACTCATTGGGATCTCACCCAATACTCTTGCAAATTTGAGATTGAAAAGAGGGATCAGCTCATCATCTTCCTTTTGAATATCCATGAAAAATTTTATCATTGTACTTGGACTAACCCTTTCACCAAACTATTCCAAGAAGGTTTAACCTAACTCCTCGCATTAAGAGATAAAACATGTTGGAAAAAAAAAGAAAACCAATCCCTGGCATCTTCCCTCAAAGTCTAAAAAAATATTCATGCAAATATCCTCCTCGCCAATCTCAAAATCACCCATCAAATCTGAAAACTCCAGAAAATGTTGACATACTAATTTGGATTTCTTCCCATTAAACTTTGGTAAATATTTCCTAACCTCAGTAGGAAACTCATGTGGGAAACCCCTAATACCATTAAAACATAATGGCATAAACCTTTTCATAGAGAATCCACCACCAAAAGAATACATGGGGTGTATACTTTGTAAACTCATATTTCACATTCCCCAAACATATACAAGTAAACCACACACCCACTTACAACATTCTCAAATCTGAAACTTGCAGTGGAAATATACTTCTCTATCACAGAATAAAACTCAGTGTACTTCCTTAACCAAAATTACAACTGAAACTTTAACCATGAAGTATGTAAACTAGTACCCATAAGCCTCCCCTTTCTTGGTGCTTAACTCAATAGGGAAATATTTCTATGATTGGTTTTCATAGAAAAAAATTTATCATATTAAAAAAAAGGCCTAGATGTGGTGTAGTTGTTGTAAATAATAACATATCTGAATTTACCTTCACATATCCACTAAATTCTTTGGTAGAGTCACCACCTCTTTGTAGAGGACAGATAATTTGAACAGCTGAGACCTCTTCCCAACTCAAACCTTCTTAAAAACCAGCAACTTCACAACACACCCCAATCCAACAATATGGCCTCATATGTACTCCTTCCTTGACCATGCACTCAATCATAAGAGCCCCAAATATGCTTCATCTCCATTGCAAGTCCATTGGTATCTTTTTTTCAATTCTTCGACTCAAAAAGTGCACACTAGTGCAAACAGAGATCTCAGAGTTGCCACTCAAAACATTTGAGATTTTACGAAATCTTCTTAGAACATGGACTCATTTAGACAACTTGCAATGAAGGACAGAGCAAACCCTGACTTTCTTTATAAGGAGGATGAATATTTTATTTTAAAACATGACTCTATGTAACATTATGACCTAGGATTGATTCAGAAAAACAACGAGTAACTCTCTTAAATTTTGTTGACAATTTCCTTACACTTCTTCCATGGTATAGTACATGTTGGGATGATTCAAATGGGCTAACTTAAACTGACTATTGATTTTGAATATATGGTACTAGAGTTTCCAGGGTGGTTTTAACAACTTTTAATAACTCTTCCCTAGTAGAGTCGCCAATTATGTTGGGTATTTTTCTTGCTACCTATTTTCCTAGGTGAGAGTATGAGTTTCAGACTTTGGGATTTGAAACCTAGGACCAATACTCTACACCAATAACATAATTTAGTCTAGAAAAATCAACAATAACAAGGTACATAGACCTTCTTCTCTTTGAGCTCCACATCACTCAAGTGGGTATACCTAATCTGCACATACATAAACCTTTTGACATACAACACCTTGCAGATATATAATTGTGGATAGTTCTCAAACCTATAGGTAATGGGTACCTTAAATTCTATCAAATCTTATGCAACATCCCACTTTCTTTGAGTATGCTTGATAACTATACCTAATAGCTAGTCTCCTAAAAATATGAAAGGGAAAATTATCTTCTTTGAATTTATGGATTAATGGACCCCTAAAAATATCCCAAGCCTCTCATAGATCAGTACCTTATCCAATGGGCAATATAGTCAAACATGAAACTACAAAAGAAATATTATGAACAAAAGAGAGAAGCATGATCCAATATGTATAATGCCTCGCATTGACATACCCACTTGTATCATCATTAAATTCTACTTGTGAATCCACGTGTGTTCAAATATGAAAATATACATTCAAAATATTTAACTCTCCCCTTAGAAGAGACCCTGGAACAAATACTTCAATAACAGCAAAATGCTGAAAGACAACCTTGAATATCCTTAATACTCAAGATCATACAAATTTGAAAACAAAACTCCAAATCATAATCATCTAAATAAATAAATTAATATCCTCATTAAAGAGAACCAATGAACAGATAACTCCATTATAGATGATCTACAATAGATAAAATTGAAACATCCTAAATGCATCAATTTATATAACTTGGAATTGTCAAAATGGAGAAAAGTTAATGACAACTTGCAAAACCAATGAATTCCTTTCTCTTAAAATAAACCAGTGCAAAATACATCAATATATGCAACCCAAAGACCAAGAACACCTTATATGTACAGGAAAAAAGAGAATTTTTAGAATTGGAACCACACTTGGAACCTCTTTTTTTACAAAGTTTTGGAACCCCTACCAAAGAGAAAAGATCAGGATATATAGAAGAGAAACCCTAAAGTGATATTCATTTGATATTTGTCCCTCCAATAAACCCTAACACAACCACCAAAAACTCAGGAAGAATTCCCCCTATCATCACTTTGAAGAGAAATCACCCAGAAGTCAGCTAGGGTTTCAAAATATCTCCAGCAGTAAAGGAAAACCAAAACCACAAACTCAAATAATAAATGCAACCTGATCCACCCAAAAGATCTAATCATCAACAGCACAATGTAGCTACATAATGTTGACCCATACAGTAGTCACATCCATCTACCCCTCTGTAACTTTAAATGCTCCATCATGGCCATAAAACCCTGGGAACAAAAGGAAAATCAAATGAAACTCTTCCCAATGGTCATCATGGCACAGGAACAGCATCTAATAGCCCATATTTAAACCCTATCTCACATTTAAAATCCATCCATTGATCAAAATTAAAACACCCGGGCACCAAGCAAAAAGGTGACCACTAACTTGGTCAACAACCCGACGACCACCACACGACAAATCCTGATTGACCTTTGAAACCACTTGTTTACCACCACAACATCGTCAGCCCCAAAAAAATTACCATCAATGATCTAAGACATGTGGCACCATCGCGTGATCCAGTGCCCATTAACCTCCTTGCAAATTTATTTGCAGGAACATGAAGACTGTTAGATTTTGGCCCTTGTTAACCCACTTTGATTCATCTCTCCTACACTAGTACATTTGACCTCAATTTTTGACGACAATTGGTCAAAATTTTGACAGTAATTGGTCGAATTCACGACCAAAACGTTCGTCGGACTTTTTTTGTTGAATTTTCGACGTATTTATAATTAGTCAAAATTTCGACCAAACCAATGGTCGGAATTTCGACTATAGCCCAAGCTTAAAATCACCGTCATTTTTTAGTGCATTGGTCAAAATTTCGACCAATACTTCCACCAACGAGTGCTCGCAAATTTCGACCAATTCACTAAAAAATGACGAGAATGCCATGCTTTCCACCAAACCAATGGTCGAAATTTCGACCATTGTATTGGTCGAAAGCATGGCATTCTCATCGTTTTTTTAGTGTATTGGTCAAAATTTGCGACCACTCGTTGGTGGCAATTGCTTCTAGAGTTGGTCAAAATTTCGACCAAACATTGGTGGAAATTAACCGTGGCATTGGTCGAAATTTTGACCAATGTTAATTTTTTTTAAAAAAACATTTTTTTTTTTTTTTTTTTAAAAAAAAAATTCTATTTCGAT
>MU223225.1:5919564-5935058 GCA_018584345.1 Thuja plicata
CAGAGACCAGCGTGCAGACGAGTAATGGAAAACTCCTAACAAAAAAACTAAATAAAACTAAGGAAAAACAATCAAATAACAAATTCTAACTCTTTTTTTTTTTTTTTTTTTTTACCTTTATGCACGTGTTGGTCACAATTTCGACCAACACGGGCATAAAAGTAAAAAAAAGAAAAGTTAACATTTATATTGCGACCAAACAAAACAATTTTGCAAGTTGGTCGAAAAGTTTGGTCGCAATTTAGGGTCAAATCTATTAGTGCTACCACGTGTAACAAACTCATGATCCCGCAGACCTACTCTTTCCTTTTTATCTTGATGGAGGGATCACACATAAATGATAAATGTCACACCCAGGCCCTCATCTTTATTTCCTTCTTCTCTTCAGCTTGGACACACATCAAACTCTCACATTCCCATGATCCTTCTCTCTTTATGTCGTCACCCTTTGTGGAATCACAAGGTTTCACAACATGTCCATCTCAACCCCACTATCTACCTTACCACTTATGCCATATGCCACCACTTGGTTTTCTACCACCTCTACCACATTAATTATATGCTCATCTGACCTTGCCACATGTCACAACATCATGATCCCATGAAGTTTCTCTTTCCTAGTCACTTGGTTCACAGGTTCACAGGAAATCAACACCTAGAGGCCCCACCTCCTATATGTCTTTATGCTTGAATGGCCCACTCTTCCATGTGTCACAACCTTACAATCCCACAATATTTATCTTTCCTTGTCACTCTTCTTTTCTAAATTATGAGAATGTGCCATGTGTCCTCGGACCTAACCACGGGCCCACCAAAATTCTTCATGTAACCGCCATTTGTCTTCCAGTTAACTGTGCACTCACAAGACACCTACAAAAATGCACGTGCCTTTTTGGAACTTCATTATTGTGCATTGGGTGATAAAAAGGTTGTCTTCCCCTAGCACAGCTGATGTGGGATAAATGCCTTAAGCATTTCCCAAAAATAAAACAACAGGAAGGGAAATCCTCCAACTCTCTTTGTTTTCTTCATTCCAGACATGCATGGAAGATCCATGGCTTGCCTATACGAATATTTCCCTTCCTTTGAAGACCCTCCACCCAAAAATGAGACAAAAATAACCCTCTGGCATTCTGGACTTATGCGGTAATACATGGATTTTTCTACAAATTGTAACATGGTACTCTCAGAAAATGAGAGTACCAACAGATCCAATCTTCAAGCATTTTAATCTATGCAAAAACAATCGGGAAATTCAAGATTATTGGGAAATTCAAGGCAATCCAAGATCCATAAAATTCTTAGCATCATCAAACATCCAATGTGGATTATTTCATGGATCTAGCTTCTTTATTCATTTGAGGTCAAGTAATGGAGTTTTCATCAAGGAGGATTCATCGCATCTTCTTCTCTTCTTCTTCTCACTTCATCATTAACAAGTTGCAACATTCTATCACACAATGTTTTTTGTTTTCATGACTTCCCTTTAGTTTTAATGTTGATTCAAAAGCTATTGCATAACCATATTTTATTACATTGAAAGAGGCATCCGCAATACAAAGGTTTGAACTACTTTATGTATTAGATTTGATCACTATTCTATGTCTACATACTTTACTTTTTCATATTTCTAGGTCAATTCCTAGATAGGGGTTTGACTAAAGCAAACCCCTCTATTCAACCTTCTTTCCAATTTTTCTATGTGTAGGTACAAGCCAGGAATTTGTGTTTTAAGATCTAGAATTTGTAGACCTCGACACAAATCTTTGCATAATTTGGGACACATTCATCAGGTACAAAATGTTCAAAACATTCTGCACCCTCAAAAATAGGTTCAAATTTCCAAGACATGTCTTAGACAGGTTACAGGGCTTAGATCTAGAAGTATAAGTATTTCTGGGATCCTAAAAGTTCAAAAAACAACAACAAAATAGCATCTCCTTCATTTCTTCAAGGTGCACTTATCTTTATTACATTTCAATTCCTCTTTAGCAATTGCAAATTTTGATAATTCAATTTTTCATCCTTCTCAATATCAAAGCAACAACAAGAATAGAAACCTCTTTTGACCCAAATCTGACATTAGCATCACTTCATTCTTTTTTGTGGTGTTGATCCCATTTAGCTTAAGGAGGCTTCATATTCTAATGTACCCTGAAAAATTGGGGAGATCTTAGATCCTATTAGGTGATCTCAATTTTCTACTGTACATTGTGGTGAACTTGACACTTTTATACTTTAAATATTTATTTTAGTGTTAGAGCTCTTTCATTTCATCGTTGGATCTCACAGCATTCGTGGAATTAACTAAAGTACATAGGTGTGTGATCACCTGTGCTCTTACATTCTCCTTACTTATCTTTATCAATCACATGAAATGAATCATACTTTATTGCATTTGATGATGTTTTCATTACTTCATGGTGTGTTAGCATATGCTATAATGGGGATTTAAAATATTTTTCTTCCTTATAAGGTGTATATCAACACTTTTATCAATATTCTATGTGGTTTTCTCATCGAACTCTTAATAAAATGCATGTAATATCTTGATCTTATAAGATTCTTTATCGAGCATGTTAAATATAAGGATGAAATCAACACAAACCAACTCAGTTCTCCTCCTATAGTTCCTACTAGTCATGATGATGGTAATCTAGATCCTAATGTTCCCATTTTAGTGAGACCTAGATCTCCTCTTCCTCAAACTACTTTGATGGATAATCTTAGGGAGGCTACTATGTATAATTTTTTAGTTGATCTTCAACAATATTATTTTTATCAAGATATCATGCATAACCCCAATGTTAGGCATTTCCTTGATGACTTATCTCCTAGAGTGACATTAAGTAGAAATGGATATTTTGACAAACCCTCTTCTTCCCCACATAAATATACTTTGAATAGTGATAGGAATCCTACCTCCTATCATATTCCTCCTTATATCACACACTTTCATAAACCTCAAGATCAGACTCCCTCTCCCTCTACATTAAAGTAAAATAACATTATGGGATATGACATTACCACTCAACAAGGCTATAGTGGACAAGGTATTAGTATTAATGAGCAAGGTATAAAAATTATTACTAACCCTCCTACACAAGTCACTAAAAGTTGTTAGGTTTTATACCCCTTGCCTACTCCTTTGGATCCTCCTTATTCCAAACAAACCCTCCTTATTTAAGCATTATTTTACCAACACTATTTGTTGTTAAACCACCTTTTGATGATCATTTGTCTTTGGCTAAAAGAATATTTTGGAGAATTAAATATGATAGTAAAATTATCTTTCCTTTTAGATATTTTCCAAAGAATCAACAAGATATTAAGGGAAATTATAGTTGTCTTTTTTATTATAGCACTAGACATTCTCTTGCTGATTGTGTTAAATTTAGGCAATTTTTTTAAAATTTAGTAGATAGATATATTCTTACATTAACTATAGATCTAATACCCTTTCTTGATATCAAAGACATGCCTTAACATTTATTTATCATATTATGTTGTTCTCCAGCATGTGATCTTGAAAGCTTACAAGGCTCTTTGTACTGTATGATGTGCACTTTTGAAGCAATATAATAGGTCTTTTCTATGTCTTCTCCCTTGGGGGGAAATCTCTCTCTCTCTCTCTCTCTCTCTCTCTCTCTCTCTCTCTCTCTCTCTCTCTCTCTCTNATCTCTCTCTCTCTCTCTCTCTCTCTCTCTCTCTCTCTCTCTCTCTCTCTCTCTCTCTATAGATCCATTATGTATTTATTGGTTTCATTTTTTATACTATGGTATCCTTTATAAATCAATATGTTGTCTCTAGATGAGAAGTGATTGTCTTCTATTACAATCTCTCCCTTGTTTGGAAATTCATATCTCTTATAATAGATGTTAATGCTAAGTTTGTGTAATGTTCTTATTTCTCTTTTTATTTTTATATTTTTCAAAGTAATCCATTATCCCTTTGTTTTTTTGGTTTCCTCTATAAATTTGGTGTCTTTTGTAGCATATATTTCTTGTTTTACGCAAGAACACTCTCTTGCAACCTTATGCTTCTTTTAGAGTGCATATCTATTTACACAATGACCCATCAACTAGGGTGTATAATGGATTATCTTTACTTTGTACCTTATACTTGGGGGGAAAGGTACCATCCTTCAATATTCTTCTTATCTAAGGATCCACTTTTCCTTACTATAGTGGCATTTGTTTACTTTGTGACTTTAATTTTCATATAGGGATCTGTCACTTTGATTTTGGATTCTCTCTTATACACGAGGCATGCATCCCGTATTATGGCCTCTTCCTTATTTTAAAAAAAAAATGTTCATTTTAATAAAATACCCTTACTTGAGATATTAAAAAGTGTGTTATCCTTCATCAAGAATCCCTTTGAACCTACATGTGAAGGGGCTAAATAGGTGCATTTTTGTTCTCCTTCCCTCTTTGTCTTGAAGATGTTATCTTTGTTCAAGAACTCCTTTTGAAGGTACATGTATTTTTTCAAATATATCTTCCCTTCAAGGGTCTCTTCTCACTTGTTCATTTCCTTTCATGATTATCCTTTTCCTTTTTCTCACAAGGGTTTTTCACTCTTCACATTTGGAAACAAGCATACATTATTATTGAATGATATCTTATTGTTGTTGCAAGTAGGTATCCTTGTTCTATTCTTCCTTATGATGGCTTCATATACCTATGTCCCCATCATAAGGAGTGGGAATACATGCTTCCTCATTATACATTATGCAATAGTAATTGGTTCTTTGACTGACTGCACACACTTGGTCCTTTGACTGACTGCACACACTTGGTCCTTTGACTGACTATTTTTCATGGATCCACAAGAATGATATGAAGTCATCCTGAGTGTAGAAAGAACTCATACTATGCACAACTGAAGCTTCCCTGAGTGCATAAATAAGTCACCCTGTGTACAACCGAAGTTGCACCGTGCATAGAGATAAGTCACCTTGTGTGCAAATCTTTGAAGGTAGAACTGACTAGCACTTTATTTTTCATTAGACTGTCAATTATACTTCCTCTTTTATTTCTTCATCCCATGGATCACCTAGCACTACATAGCTTGCTATTATGTTGGATCCATGGTATCTCTCTTTCTTCTTCATGCTTTCATAGCTATGCTAGTGGATTAGATCATGGAATATGTTCATCTTTGGTGATTTTCTTGTCCTTTTTATGTGACCATTTATACTTCTACAATAGTTTTTCGAATGTGATGCTAGGGTTAGGGACATTCTCTTAATCAAGGTCCATTCATAGTTGATTTGGAGTTTACTAACCCCTTTTTTTGTTGTCTTTGTCAATTGTTTGTTTTCTTGTTTCATTTTTATTTTGTGCCCTTGTGTATGAATGTGTGAGTTGAGATCCTTTATTTTTGGGCTCATGTCCTTAAACTTAGTGATGTCTTATCTCTTTTCAATTCACCAATGGTCATCTCTCTCTTATTCTTTCTTTACTGTGAGCATGAGGTTGTCTCATACTCTCATTAAAGTGGGGGATAAATGTACCATCCTAAAAAGTAAGCACTTAATTATTGTACATTTTAAGGACCATTTTAAACACATTTTAGTAATAGGACCTTATAAGGACATTTAAATTGAAATTTGGGTCCTCTTTCTTCTCTTTTTTCCTTCTATCTTGTCTAAAATTGAGGTTGGCCCTTATTTCTAGGTTGTCTCCTCTATTTTTCCTCCAATCATATAATTTATTTCATAACTTAGCAGCTATATCATTAGTAATGGCCATTTTGACCTTTCTAAGCCCCAAAACTGGCTCTAATTTAAGTCTCCGCATCTACACATTCTTTGGAGCCCAAAAAATAAAGTTGAGACCTCATAGGGGGTGAAAAATGTTTCAAATTTTCCACACCTAGGCTCATAACATTATGTATGTTGTGTACCACAAAAAAGTGGCCCAAATTTATGGAGGGGGGCCTATCTAGAGAATGGATGTAGGATTTAGATCTGTGGTTGGCCTGGGTAAGGTTAAACCCCTGATATGTAGTGAGAAAGTTTATAAACCCCCTAATTCTCCATATTTTGGTATCTCATCTTGATATATAGAAACCAATCCAAAATTATAAAGTGAT
Organism: Thuja plicata; assembly: GCA_018584345.1. NCBI lineage: Eukaryota > Viridiplantae > Streptophyta > Pinopsida > Cupressales > Cupressaceae > Thuja > Thuja plicata. The sequence goes on from MU223225.1 coordinate 5,925,664, forward strand.
CCAATATTCAAGCATTCAAATATATGGGCAAACAATTGGGCAAATCAAGATCATCAAGCAATTCAAGGAAATTGAAGTCAATCCAAGGTCCATAGAAGTATTATCATCATCAAACACCCAAGGTGGATTTATTCATGGATCTAGCTTCTTTCTCCATTTGAGTTCAAGTGAAGGATGTTTCATCAAGGAGGAGCCAGTGCATCTTCTTCTCTTCTTCTTCTCACTTCCTCATTGGAAAGTTGCAACATTCTATCACGTAAGGTTTTTTCTTTTCCTGACCTCCCTTTTGTTTTTATGTTTAGTCAAAAGCTATTACATAACCATATTTTATTACATTGAAAGAGGCATCCACATTGTGAATGTATGAGCTACTTTATTTATGAGATATGATCATTGTTCTATGTCTACATACTTTACTTTTCATATTTCTAGGTTGATTCTTAGACATGGGTTTGACTAAGTAAAATCCAGAGGATTCAACCTTCTTTCTCATTTTTCAGTGTGCGGGTATAGGCCAAGAAGCTATGTTTCAAGATATATACCCCACAGACCCTGACACAAATCTTTGTAGAATTTGGGACACATTCATCAGGTATAAAATTTTCCAAACATTCTGCACCCAAGTGTAGAATGTTCCAAACGTTATGCACCCTAAGAAATAGGTTCAAATTTCCAAGATAGGTCTTAGACATGTTACAGTGCCCAGACCTGGAAGTACAGGTGTTTTCACAATCCCAACAGTTGGAAAAAGAACAACAGAACAACATCTCCTTCATTTATTCAAGGTACACTTATCTTTATCACATTTCAATTCTTCTTTATCACTTATAGATTTAGATAATTCAATTTTTCATCCTTCTCAGTTTCAAAGCAACAAAAATAATAGAAGACCCTTTTGACCCAAATCCAAAATTAGCATCACTTCATCCTTTTCTGTGGTGTTGATCTGATTTGACTTGAGGAGGTTTCATATTCTAATGTACCCAATGAAATTGAGGAGAGCCTAGATTATATTAGGTGATCCTCATTTTCTACTATATAGTATGCTTTATGATTTAAGGATAAATAGGGATATCTTGTCTCTAGATCTTTCCCTTAAACCAAGGAAGACCATTTAGAAAGTAGAACATGAGTAAAATGACAACTATGCCATACCTAAAGTTATATATTGTCTCCATATCTTTCTCTTAAACCCACGAAGCTCATTCAGAAAGTAGAACATGAGACAAATGATATGTACACCATACCTAAAGTTATATCTTGTCTCCTTTGTTCTCTTAAAACTACCTACAAATTAATCCCTCACAGCCTCACATAGGTAAAATTCCTTCCCTTGTTTGTCCATCTAATATGCATTGTATGTGGTGATAGTAGATCTATATCCTTCTTTGTTTATATATTCAACTTTTTAGAAGACTCCCATGGAAATATATTAGACCCCTAGGGCAATTATATCATTACAGTAAGGGTTCTTTTGTCTCATTTTGTCTAAATTAGGTCAATGACCTTATCATTCTTCATTCATTTTATCAATGGTATTGTTCTATTACAACATAATCATGTGACTTCCATGATTGCACATTTTTTGTTAAGATAGATTTTGTCTAAATAGATAAACTCTTTATGCATTCTACTTATAACATATCTAATCCATTCCTATTCATCATTGAAATCTAGAAATCCTTCCAAGCATCCAAATGTTTAGGAAGTAAATTTTCATATTTTGGTTTGTAATGACCATCATCATCAAAAACTCAATCTACTAGCTCTACAAATCTCATATGATCAATCTCATTCAAGGAAGCATGGATGTAAACCTAGACATCTCTTATATACATAACATATGCTAGAATGTAATAGAAAGTATCATCCTTATCAACTTCTCTTGATTTAAATAGACTCTTCTTAATTTTGGGTCTTAGATTCTCTCTAATATCTATAATCATAGGTGTCGGCATGATATATTTCTCTAAAACTAGTTTTTTTTACACAATAAACTAAAAAATACATATAAACTTAGTTTCTAGGATTTTCACACACTGACCTTCAATACCATCTTCTCTTCAACTCTTGAACTCTCTTGAGTGATTTGAATTAGATTAAAGATTTGATTGTATTAAGAATAAGTACTCCTTGTATCTATCTAAGTAGTTTTCAGTTAATGCATCTGTCTTTGACAGAAAAAATAGCTTTTCCACAACTTTGTTATCATGGTGATACAAAACTACTTTGTAATCTTTTACAAAAGGAGATTTTAATTTGAAATTTTTAGATAATTTCTTCATCTAACTTCTTAGTTTTATCTTTAATATGATATGTCATGGATCATCTTGTATTTAGAAGATTTGGCATCTCATGCTTCACAAGGATTTTTAAAGGTATGCAATTACAACTCCCCCTGAGCCAATACTTTAGCTTAGTTCATTTGAGGTGTTTGTGCAACTCACACAAACATTGTGTCAAGTTTATTTTAACCTTTTTCTCTTGTTCAGGATAGTTGGTTTTACAAAATTACTTATATAGAACTTGGCTTTATGACCAAAGTTATACATTTTTAGCAGACAATATTGTAGTTTGGATGAAGATTATTTCTCCTTAAATTATATATGAAATCTATTTCCTTACGACCAAACTTATTGCATGTATAGCAGTACCATTAGAATGAATGAGAGCACATAGTATTGTATCTTTGAGACATGCAACTGATGTCTTATTCATATATTTACTTCTTCCCATTCTACTCATGTAATCAATTGCTTTATGGCCAAACTTATTGCAAGAATAGCAATAGCCTTGAAAGGATTAAGAAAACCCAAAAAAAATTATTTGTTTAGGGATGGGTATTTTGAAGCCTTTTTTTAATTTTTTATCCTTGTATGCTCATTGTTTGATCTTTGTTTGTCATCTTTGATGGTCTTAGATGTTGGAAATACAATATGGGAAAGCAAGATACTGAGAGGGGGGGTGAATCAGATCTTCAACTTTTTGTCACTTAAAACAAACTGATCCACAATCATGCATAAATGTAATTGATCTATCATCTAGTAGCATCCATGACAGTAAATAAATAACACAAGACACAGAATTTGGTAACCCATAAACCCAATAAGGTAAAACTGGGGTGGGGATGACACCAACAAAATTCTTCACTACTACAGCAATAAAGTGTGCCTGTTAGGGCTACAAAATTTGATCACAATTTATAATCTACCTAGTTAAAGGTCTGCCCGGTTAAGAGCTAAAGATAATTACAATCTACCTTGTAAAAGGAATTAAACTTACAAAAAAGTAAGCACTCAGCTAAGAGATTTAGAAAGGTCTATTAGAACCACTCTGTTAAGATATTTCACCTGATACACTTGTTAGAATGTCTCAAGATCTTATCCTTCAATATGCACTTTGATGTTGATAACGAATCTTCTCTTTTCAATACCTTCTCTGATCTAATAATCTGATATATCTTTACTCTGCTACTCACTGCTCTTTCACTCTACTAGATCTATGCTTCCTCTCTCAAAACAACCCTTCGCACATCTCTCATGTACGCATATCCCTTCTCTCACACTACTTCAAATTAGGGTAAGAAGCAATCTTAATATACTTTATGGATCTGGGAATTAGATATAGATCAATGATCAGGATCAAATGCTTATGCCACTTAGGACAATCCAATTTATGATTGGCGCCATGCCACGTAGTGGGATCAAATAATTAAATGTGTAATTATCCCGTTGAAAATATTAAATGCTTAGATAAGTTAGCCCAAAATAGTTTACCTCGAAATTGGTGTCATTCCTGACATACATAACAAAACTGTCTTGCTCGGCACAAAAAGACTCTGGTGCTCAGCATGGACTAAAATTGGCAACCATGTGACTCGAAAACTATTATCTTCTTGGAAATGACTGTTTCGGATAGCTCAGCCTATACTGGATAGCTCGGCGGCAGTGATGACCAGCTAAAACTGCCTAGATAAATGACTAAGTTTGGGAGACTAATGATCAACAAAACTTAGAGATCAATAATCTCCCCCTTTGATATAAGTGGAAAAAACACTTATCATTTACATTCACAAAATTTTCCTAAGTACACAATGTACTCCCCCTTAGATTATACTTCATACTTCATACACTATCTACATAATATACATACCTTCAACAAAGATATTTATACCTGGTTTTGCACATCTTTTTATGTTTCCTTTCCTATTTCCCCCTTGTTTTTGTCACTGATAGCTTTTGGGGTTAATTTGTATTTGTCCAAAAATGGTTTATGAAGCTGTAATATAAATGCAAATGATGTATCCCAACTATCCTTGAGAAACTTCATAACTTCCAACTTAACTTATAGCTCGGCAGCTAGACTTACCAAACTATCTGCAATGGAGAGACGAGAATCTCTCTTGACCAATTCTCATGAAGTTGTTAGTTCCTTCTTAATAACCTCTAGAGGAGGTATCAAATTAGCCTGAATGGTTATTAATTTGGCCCTGATTTGGCCATCTTCAGCCATAATCTCAGCTAATCTCCTTTGTGCATGACTCAACCTATAAAAATGTATGGAGCTAGAACTAGCATCCATGCTCAATGAACTCATTGTTGACTTCATATCTAAATGCAACTTCTCAATAAGCTATTGATTATCCTTTGTAAATAATGTTACATCACATAATATTTTTTACAATGAAAAAACATTATTTGCAACTTCCTCAAGAATCTCAACAAGAGAAGAAAGTTCAACCTGTTTGGTAGCAATCTCTCCAGATATCTTCTCCAAGACTTTGTTCTCAAATCTTGTCTCAGACCATTACAACATTTTGTCATTTGCCTCAATATTTTCATCAGTAACTTTCTGTACAATGTGAACTAACTATTCTAGTATTGGTGCTTGCTCATTTACATCTTCCATATCAAAAGATTTAACAAAAATATCCTTTATGTCATGCAGAACTTGCTTCTTCTTTTGTCCCCTCTTCATTTCCTCTTGTCTCTTCTTCCTCTTCAATAGGTCTTGAAGGGTCTGAATCTTCTCATATGTCAAACTCTCAGGATCCCATTTAGGAATCACAATAACTTCATCCAATGTGACATTTAATCTTGGTGACTTTTTCCTATTTAGCTTTCTCTTCTTGAGCTCTAGTGAGCTGGTACTCGACTCAGGTTCTATGATATCTTTTCCTTTGTCATTATTAATTTCAATTGCTTCCTTCATTTGAGTCAATATTTCCTGTGGGTCAGGTATACTTCCTATTTTGGGTCCAGTGGGAGTAGATGATATAGAGTGTGGTAGATCCACCAACACTTGTATAGCCTCTTGTTCTGTAGGCTTATTTGCAATTTCTTCCATCTTATCTCCACTCTCTAAAACTGTTTGTACAACCTCTAAAATAGGTGGATTAGTATTGATTACCTCCCTTTCTCCTTCTTTCTCTGACTCAGCCTCAGTTTCCTGAATGGGCGATTGCATACCTATGTCTATCGGCTCATTCTGATCCTCAGCATCCACATTACTGTTATCTTCAAGTGTAGTATCAATGGGACTTATCCATTGCCAAATATAGAGTTTGTCCATCTCATGTTTTCTCTTGTGGTTTTGTCTCAGTTTCTGTTTGATTAGTGGCAATTTGGTCTTCCATTTCCTTCGGCTCTGAGGTGCCTTCACCTTTCTCATTGGCCTTCTTAGTGATTAACCCAAAAGTTTCCTTCCATATTATGGTGCTCTATTATACTACACCTTCAACATCATTTTTAAATATTGCATAGGCTCTGTTTTAGGAATAAACTTCCTTTGATATTTCTCAATAAACTTGGCTATTTGTTTCTTGGTTAAATCAAGAATGACCTTAGCTAGTGTTACTTCCCTTATATGTCTTTTGGTCATCAAAGAATACTGTCACTATTGTGATAAAATATCATAAAGCTCTGTAGGAACAAGGTTTCCTATCTCTACAAGTGTCATCTTGAATTTATACATCATATCTAGTAGTAAATCATGATTCTTATGCTTGTTTGCTATGCTTTGCTTCTCATACTTGATAAATTTAAATCCTACTAAACCAGCTATACTTCTAATATTCTTGCATATGTAATACCCTCTCAGATCACTATACTATTATTTTTGAGTTGGACATTTTGACATAAACTATATGATTTTAGTTGTTTACATTTTGGTAGATCTAGATGATATTATGCTTAGTTAGATGTTTTGATATATATGTGTTCATGATTAATGTCTTTATGAAAAAGAATTATTAGATGAAATAAATGGAATTATAACCTTTCCAACTTATAATGTGCTATTTTAACTACCATGCTTTCAAGAATATTTTATGATGTTTTACTTTTCGCATATTTGTCAGATGTGTTTTTGTGACTCAGGACGAAGTCGTAGTTACTCACTTAGTTGAGGTCCACATGATGTGTCAATCCCAGTCATCTGTTTGCAATGTCTTATATATGTATATATATATATTTCTATGCACATGTATCTCTCCTTGGTGATGCAGGATTGTAGGTACCAAGCATCGTCTCCACCTGGCTCCACAGGTCTGAGCGTGCTCTCTAAATCCTCGATCATTGTTGTGAAAGAGATAACACCTGGTTCCACAAGACTAAGCCTTACCTTGATCCCTGTTCTCAGGTTGGTTCCTTTTGGGAATTGTCTTTTATTATGGATTGATGTCCGTTTATTGATCTGCTTGGCATTTGGTCAATTGTGGATATTTGTTATTGTCCCTAGAGCTAGTTGAATATTATTTGTGGTTGAATTGTTGTTTAATAATTATTGGATGGTATGATGGAGTTATATATGCATGGTAATATACATTTTCTAATGTATTTAAATAATGCATGATTTTAATAATATGTGCTTGCTTATATATACACATAGGCATATGGGTGTACACATATACATATGTCTATATATAAATATATTTATGTAATTCTATAAATATACCTATATTAATGTTTTAATAATTGGATGTGTGTAATTATTCATTATATGCCTTTCTTGTTTTAAGAAAAGAAATTAATTGTCTTATGAAATTGCATTATTCTATTAATAAGGAAAGTAATTAATCAAAGTTAAAGTTGGAATAAATAATAAAGAGTTACGTTAAGCATGAAATAAAACATAAAGTAACTAAGGAGGTAATTTAACTAAAGTGTTCTCGGGAAACTACCTATGCTTTAATATTATCTAAGGACTACTATGTTCAAAACTAATAACCAGTAAATAGTTAGGGATGGTTGCATCGGTTGAACTTCCCAAGCAACCAATCCTGCAACATATTTATATCAAGGGAATATAGTAAGTAGGAGTTAGGAGAAGGATGGAGGAAAATTATACTCAGAGAACTTTATACTTATCTGGAAACTATTAATAGGATAGAGGGAAATGTTGGGAGAGCATCTGATTGGTTAAAAGTTTGGAGGAGCATAGGCTTGGGAGAATAGAATTGGATTGCGTCAAAGGTTCTTTGCAAGACTCTAGGTAGGCTCTACCTAAAAAAGAGCATCATGTCTACTTAATTACTATGATTGGTTACTGTCTTCTGTGGTTATATGAACAATGGAATTCATCTATGTGTATTTAAATGTTTATGCTATCTCATATGAATGCAATAATGGAAGTATGCTTGATAATGAATTTAGTTTATGAGTTGTTGTATATTGTTCTTCTTTGTGTATTTCCTTCTTAGAATGTATTTTCTCTCTTATAGAGCCCCATTTTGTAGATGATATGTAGACTACCTTCTTAGTTAGAACTTTGTCTTTGGTAGTCACCTTTTTGCACCTTGCACGTTCGGGAAAAAACTAAGTAGATTTTCCATAAGGCTAGATGGGTTTGAGGGATTCTTTAGAAGGGGAACTAAGGAATACCAACTGGGTATCTCTCTAATTTTACCTTCTGGGCCTCCATCTTGCCCATTTTTACTCGGACGGTAAAATCTGAAGGTTGATGTCCGAAGGATGCACAGGTCCTGACCACCTGCGCAGAACTCAGTACCACCTACATAGGATGCATAGCCACCTACACAGGAAGCACCATCTATGTAGGAAGCACCACCTATGTAGGTTGTACCACCTACGTAGATTAGGTCACCAGCTGTGCAGCTTAGAGCACCACCTATGCAACTTAGGGTTCCATCTGCGCAGGACTCTTCCAGTTGATGTTTTAGGGTTTCCGAAAGGGTTTAGGGTTTTTTTTTGACCCAGGGTTGGCTCTAAAAGTTTTTCTTACTTGCAGAACACCCTATTTATACATGTTATTTTTATGATCATTTATAAGCTTATTATAATATTTGGAAACCTGATTAGGGTTAGGGTTGTTTCATGTACCCTAGGAACCTTGTATGACTTTCTTTATGTTCCATGCAGATGTTAGGAACTCTTGTATACTCTTTTTACTTATCCTTATGTGATTTGATGAATTTGATTGAGGTAGGAAACCTAGGAACACTAGGTGAGTGGCTCACAGTGGAGGCTGGGGCCCTAAGTGGCTAGTACCACGGTAACCCATTGTGGAGTTGATTAATGCAGTGATAACAACAATAATTTATGGGAAGGGAATTACACATTAATAAGATAAGCCTCGCCCATGCTGGTAGTGCTAGTAAAGGCTATGGATGGGAGTGGGAGAAGGTGCTATTGCGATAGCACAATCAGACAGTCTCATCCCTATGAGAGATGTTCGGTTCCGCATGTGCCTACTTGGGGGCCAGGGCCCAGAGTGGCTGACCAGGGTAACCCAAGGGATGAGGGCTATGTGATGACACTCACCTAGCATGTCTTAGAGTTTATGCCGATGTGTTTCATGTTTTTGTATTCTTCTCATGTTTTCAATTATGTTTTGGGGAAATGCACTACCCTCTCCTTAGAAATGGCCTAGTTATCACCTTCTTGTGTGGATCATGGTGTTTATCTCCTAGCATGGGGGAGTGGATCCTTTTTGGGTATCCACATGGTTGGGTGGTAAATATTTTATCGAGGTATTTCTCATAGAGTTGTCGATGGATCCTACTTGTGCTTTCTCCAGATTTGTGGAAGATGAAGACTTTCTTATTGTTCCTCGTTGTTAATCATGTAATGATATTTCATTAATGTAACCTCCCAAGAGGAGATGAATGTAAATAAATATTTGATGTATTTCAGATGGATGTAATGGGATGGGTAGTTTTAGGAAAAAGGGAAAATGGATAAACTATCTTTCAATGTAAAAGATGTATTTACTAAAGAAAAGAAGTGATATTTTCTTATGGACAATATGATAGAATTATGATGTTTCATGGTTATGAAAGAGAATAAAAGAATTGGCTATATTGATATTGTAAATGCAATGATGGTTTATTTCTAAATGGCATGCAATAGTTATTAGGAAAGTTCATTACTTTATGC
>MU223225.1:5950215-5962018 GCA_018584345.1 Thuja plicata
TTAAATAAGGCTCAAACCTTAGGAAATATTGAATTGATTATGATTTGATCAATGAAATTGATATAATTGATATTGTTGATATTTGAAAATATTGATTCAGGGATTTGATAAATTGATAAAATAATAAATGGGGCCCAAAGTCTAGGCGACCATTTTAGGGTGCATACAGGGTCCTTTTGGGAATTGTCTTTTATTATGGATTGATGTCCATTTATTGATGCTTGGCATTTGGTCAATTGTGGATATTTGTTATTGTCCCTAGAGCTAGTTGAATATTATTTGTGGTTGAATTGTTGTTTAATAATTATTGGATGGTGTGATGGAGTTATATATGCATGGTAATATACCTTTTCTAATGTATTTAAATAATGTGTGATTTCAATAATATGTGCTTGGTTATATAAATACATAAGCATATGGGTGCACACATATGCATATGTCTATATATACATATATTTATGTAATTCTATAAATATGCCTATATTAATGTTTTAATAATTAGATGTGTGTAATTATTCATTATATGCCTTTCTTGTTTTAAGAAAAGAAATTAATTGTCTTATGAAATTGCATTATTCTATTAATAAGGAAAGTAATTAATCAAGGTTAAAGTTGGACTAAATAATAAAGAGTTACCTTAAGCATGAAATAAAACATATAGTAACTAAGGAGGTAATTTAACTAAAGTGTTCTCAGGAAACTACCTATGCTTTAATATTATCTAAGGACTACTATGTTCAAAACTAATAACCAGTAAATAGTTATGGATGGTTGCATCAGTTGAGCTTCCCAAGCAACCAATCTTGCAACATATTTATATTAAGGGAATATAGTAAGTAGGATTTAGGAGAAGGACGGAGGAAAATTATACTCAGAGAACTTTATACTTATCTAGAAACTATTAATAAGATAGAGGGAAACATTAGGAGAGCATCTGATTGGTTTAAAGGCTGGAGGAGCATAGGCTTGGGAGAATAGAATTGGATTGCATCAAAGGTTCTCCGCAAGACTCCAGGTAGGATCTACCCAGAAAAGAGCATCTTGTCTATTTAATTACTATGATTGGTTACTGTCTTCTATGGTTATATGAACAATGGAATTCATCTATGTGTATTTAAATGTTTATGCTATCTCATATGAATGCAATAATGGAAGTATGCTTGATAATGAATTTAGTTTATGAGTTTTTGTATATTTTTCTTCTCAGTGTATTTCCTTCTTAGAATGTATTTTCTCTCTGATAGAACCTCATTCTATAGATGATATGTAGACTACCTTCTTAGTTAGAACTTTGTCTTTGGTAGTCACCTTTCTGCACCTTGCACGTTCGGGTAGAAACTAAGAAGATTTTCCATAAGGGTAGATGGGTTTGAGGGATACTTTAGAAAGGGAACTGAGGAATGCCAACTGGGTATCTCTCCGATTTTACCTTCTGGGCCTCCATCTTGTCCAGTTTTACCCAGACGGTCAAATCTGAAGGTTGTTGTCTGGAGGATACACAGGTCCGACCACCTGCATAGAACTAGGTACCACCTGTGCAAGATGCATGACCACCTATGCAGGAAGCACCACCTATGTACGTTGTACCACCTATGTAGATTAGGTCACCACTTGTGCAACTTAGAGCACCACCTGCGCAACTTAGGGTTCCATCTGCGCAGGACTCTTCCAGTTGATGTTTTAGGGTTTTTAGAAGGGTTTAGGGTTTGGTTTTTACCCAGGGTTGGCTCTAGAAGTTTTTCTTACTTGCAGAATACCCTATTTATACATGTTTTTATGTTTATGATCATTTATAAGCTTGTTATAAGATTTGGAACCCTGATTAGGGTTAGGGTTGTTTCATGTACCCTAGGAACCTCGTATGACTTTCTTTATGTTCCATGTGGATGTTAGGAACTCTTGTATACTATTGTTGCTTATCCTTATGTGCTTTGATGAATTTTATTGAGGTAGGAAACCTAGGAACACTAGGTGAGTGGCTCACAGTGGAGGCTGGGGCCCTAAGTGGCTAGTACCAGGGTAACCCACTGTGGAGTTGATTAATCTAGTGATAACAATAATAATTTATGGGAAGGGATTTACACATTAATAAGATAAGCCTCACCCATTCCGGTAGTGCTAGTAAAGGCTATGGATGGGAGTGGGAGAAGGTTCTATTGTGATAGCACAGTCGGACAGTCTCGTCCCTATGAGAGATGTTCAGTTTTGCATGTGACTACTTGGGGGCTGGGGCCCAAAGTGGCTGACCAGGGTAACAAAAGGGGTGAGGGATATGCGATGACACTCACCTAGCATGTATTAGAGTTTCTACCGATGTGTTTCATGTTTTTGTATTCTTCTCATGTTTTTAATTATGTTTTGGGGAAATGCACTACCTTCTCCTTAGGAATGGCCTAGTTATCACCTTCTTGTGTGGATCATGGTGTTTATCTCCTAGCATGGGGGAGTGGATCCTTTTTGGGTATCCACATGGTTGGGTGGTAAATATTTTATCGAGGTATTGCTCATAGAGTTGTGGATGGATCCAACTTGTGCTTTCTCCAGATTTGCAAAAGATGAAGACTTTCTTATTGTTCCTCGTTGTTAATTTTTGTAATGATATTTCATTAATGTAACCTCCCAAGAGGAGATGAATGTAAATCAATATTTGATGTATTTCAGATGGATGTAATGGGATGGGTAGTTTTAGGAAAAAGGGAAGGGGATAAACTATCTTTCAATGTAAAAGATGTATTTACTAAAGAAAAGAAGGGATCTTTGCTTATGGACAATATGATAGAATTATGATGTTTCATGGTTATGAAAGAGAATAAAAGAATTGGCCATATTGATATTGTAAATGCAATGATGGTTTATTTCTAAATGGCATACAACAATTATTAGGAAAGTTCATTACTTTATGCACACTTCTTTTAAAAGTTTGAAAAGAAAATAATCTTGAAATGTTAGAAGTTAAATGATTTAGACGAACAAAAGTTTATGTAAAGAATATGTTAGTGACTATGTTATAATGAAAATTATGAAATCTTATGTTCTTTCTTTAATAATGAAATTTATGGTTAAGTCTTGTTCATTGGGGAACCTGGGGAGTATCTGTAATTGAAATTTGTAACTTTAGAACTATAAAACAAAAATATATATATATATACATAGACTATTAACTGAGTAACCTTTCTAGTTTCTTCCTGGTTCCCTGGCGGGGCATGACGGCATACCTCATCAATATTGGTCATTGGTTTATGTGATGTTGTAGGTATGTTGCTAGGTTCATCTGTATCTATCTTCTCCTCATCATCTGCACCCTTCAAAATTAGTTTCCTCCTCGATCTTTTCTTAAGTAGGCTCAACACAGCCTTTGTTTCAACTTGTTTTGTTTTCCCTGAACTGCTCTCTCCAGCATTCTTCTTTGTATATAATTTTGTTGGCTCATCTTGAGATGAAATATTTGATTCCCTAGTCCTAGGTCGGTTAGCAATAGGAGGGGTAGCCTTAGATTTGGCTTTGCTTGCTATACTTTCCTTTGGCTGTTTCCCTTTTCCTTTCACAATAATATCCTCTTCAGGTTCACTCTCCTCTTCTCCACTAGACATATCTTCTCCATGTCATGTTTATAAAACCAAAGGTGCATCCTCTATTTCTTCATCACTCTCAATTCCAACCAGTTTCTTCATATTTTTTAGAATCTTTTTCTTTTTCCTCTCCATAGTGTCAGCCTTCAAATCCATGGAGATTTTGGACTTAGCTTCTTCATAGTTTCCAAAATGTTTGGCTGCACCATCAATCTCTTCTGCCAATAGAGTTTTTATAGCTGCAGATGTCTCATCAATGTTCACTTCATAAGTTAATGGCCTTAGCCATGATACCCTCGGTACTACAGCCTGAACATAAGTAAAATATGTGTCTACCAGAAAATATATATCCTCATAGTGTTTCTCAACTAGTGATCTCAGAATTCTGCTCCTCAATCTCATCTTTTTCTTAAATTTGACAATATATGTTCCCATTACATTGTCAAAGTTATCACCTAATTGCTGAATAAATACATTGATTTTCTGTGTAATAGGTCTGTCTATTTTCCACACTATGTTCCCAAATGTAGGAAATGTACTTTGTATGTAGAAAAATATACAAACGAGTAGAGATCCAAACTTACACATTGAATTATTTTCCTTTCTGATTGAAGAAAGGTTCTCAGCCAGTTGCATCAGTTGAAGCTCAGCAAGGTCATAAGTATGATCTTTCTTCACAATCTTCCAAGCCTGTTCGACTGCAATGCATAGGACACTGTCCATTTGGCTCGACTAATAAAACTTGAGCAATAATCCTAACTACAAAATCAAGCTCTTAACCTATAATAATAGAGATCGTCATTCCTCTTTTATTCCAAACGGCTCCAGTGAATTCTTCTATGTTTTCCTTTGACATCTCATGGTTCTCTTTCCGTTAACAATTGGATAACCAATTACGCAATGGATGATTTCCTTTGTAATATTAAATAGTCCATTTTCAAGCCATATGTTCATGTCATGTATATGACTCAGAACAATATTGATCCATTCCATTCTAAAATCCCTTGGAAAGTCTAGGGCATGAGTTAACCCTCTCTCAGCTAAATGTTTGTGTTCAACTTTTAGGGCTCCATCTTTGCACAATTTGTTGTAAGATTCTCTTAGCTCGTGATCGCCAACTTCACTTATCTTTCACATATAACATGACCTAATATCATAAATCATGAGTACCTTAGGTGGAATTGATGATAGGGCTCCAGTCAGATCACCCTGGATGGCGCTCTTAGGAACTGCTCAAAAATTAGGAGGCGCACAGGTGTTTCTCCTTACCAATTGAACTTTTAGCAACTCCTCCATACCTTTCTCTGTTGTGGAAGAACTAGTGCCCATGATTTCAAAAGAAATAGGGTTTCAAAGACAATGAATAGAATACCTTGGTAGATGTTGAAATTTGCACATTTACTCAGGATAGCCGACGTCATGTTGTAGAAGTCTTCAAAAGATCTTTGCAGAAATCAAGTTCACAAATGCTCCAACATTCTGTGAAATTCTCGATCGCAGGGTGAAGAATGAGTAATGAACGGCTCATTCCTTTATAGGCTCCAAAGGTCAAAACTTAGGTTTGTAATAATTTTTCTGTCTGTTGAATGAGTGCTAAATAGTTTTCCTCAGCCAACTCACAAAACTTGTCTATCTCCCGGTTGCAACCCATACCATCTTGGCACATACTGTTGCTTGAAACCTATAGTGCATATTGACTTTTCTAGGTAGGTACATGTCTTGAAAATATGTCCTAATGTATCTTAACATATGCAGATATGGAATTTTTCACTTTATATGTTAGGAACTGATAAAAGATATGAGATATAAACATGGTTCCTCACATAGTTTTATCCTTTTATGCTCATTTTTTGATCTTTGTTTGTCATCTTTGATGGTCTTAGATTATTCAACACAAGATTCATTCTTCTTTCTCTAGTGTGTTTATGTAACCATTCAACTTTGCATTTTAACCTCTTTTAAGTCTAAGACAACCCTTTTCCTTTTGGGATTTTTGGATACTAATAATTTCATCAAGAGTGTTGCAAATTTTCTTGAGTTTTAGGCCTTTGTCAACTTGATCCATTGTTTTATCCAAATCTTTCTCGAGGGAGATAATTTCTTCTTCAAGTTCAGGGCATTTAGTAATCTTGTCATCAATTTTGGAATTCAAGCAATATTCAATTATTTTCCCTTATCCAACTTTAATTTTTTAGTTGGTGAATGTTTCCTCTGATTCTTTAAGTTTGGCATCCAATCCATTTGCAACTTTCTTTCCTTACTCGGCTCAAATTTTCAAATTGGTGATAGAATCTTCTATAACCTTGAGTTTGGTTTTCATCTCTCTGTTCTCAAGGTTTGCAAATGTATTGTCCTAAAAATTAAGCACTTGATTAGTGTACTTTTTAAGGACCATTTTGTGCTCATTTTAGTAATTGGACCTTATAAGGATATTTAAATTCAAAATTGGGTCCTATTTTTTCTCTCTTTCATCTCTAGCTTGCATAAAATTGAGGTTGGGCCTTATTTCTAGGTGTGCTCCTTTATTTTTCCTTCAATCACTTAATTTATTTAATCACCTAGGCCCTATGTCATTATTAGTGGCCTTTTTACCTTTCTGATCCCTGAAACTAGCTATGATTTAAATCCCCGCATTTACACATTACCTAGAGCCCACAATGCACAACATTTAGAATGTTCATCACCCAATTGCAGAATGATCTAGGCATTTTGCACCCCCAAAAAGTGGCTCAAAATTCTAGAGGGGCTCCTATCTGGAGAATAGATGTGGGATTCATTAGAGGGGGGTGAATCAGTATTACAACACTTTAAAATTAAACTTATCATATTAAAACTTAACCAAATAAATAATGAAATGAAAAGAACATAAGCATAAAGTACACAACTCATAACACCATGGTTTTGTTCTCTAGGAAACCCTAGCCAAGGGAAAACCCTGGTGGGGATGGTACCCACAAATATGCACTAAAATTACTATGTCCATGTTATGATACCTAGCCCTGTTAGGAGCCGAGAATTACTTTAGTACATTTCCCTATTAAAGGAATACAAAACCATATTAAAGGTATACACTAAGTCCACTTCTCTTACAATCAGAAATTTGTCTTAGTTATAATGCTTTATCAAAAATGAAGTTATACAAGCATCTGCTATGCTTTAGTAGTTCCATTTGTAGTTCACATTACCTTCTGTCATATCTGATGACATGTAACTGATTAAATGTTTGAATATGTTAAGTTGATCACCGAAATGCAGAAGGATAATGCAAGACATTAAATCAGTTAATGGATTCTATTGTCATTGATGTCAACTTGATATAATCTAATCAGTTATATTCAAAGTCTCAAATACTTTAGAAAATCAGAGAGATTAAGATTATGCTTTCATTAATGCATAAATGACCAGCATTCACTAAGTGACTATAGACATTGATGGCTAGTGGAAACCGAAGGACAGAGATAGTCGAAAGTTAAGTCACAGTGATGCCTGAGCAAAGAAACAAATGAGTATTACCGATGAGTAGAATCACAAGCATTACCAACGGCCAGAATTACAATGTTAACCTATGGACAAACAACGTTGATGGAGAATCCTGAGGAGAATTGGAGTGTTGACTGAAGATATCAAAGAGTTAAAACACTAAAGTTAACTGGAGTTCAGAAATGACAAAATACTTAGCTGGCAAAGCTTAAAATAGACTAAACTAGTTGTTGACATTGTTTTAATCGAAAATTTAAAGCCAAAGATAAGTAAAATATTTAAAGCTTCTTTATCCATTTGGAAAGAAGATTTCTACGAGATAAAATAGGAGTTATTCTTTAAATCTAGATTGGCTAAGATTGTGGATCACACCAAGAACAAGAAAATCAAGAAGTAAGAAACGGTGATATCATGTTTATTAAAGAGACAACTTAATTCATTATGAATTAAGGGGAGTGAATGAAAAAGAGGATGCTAAAGAGAAACTAATGAAGAACAACTTCATACAGTCTTGATCAATCAAGCTGAGGAAAGAGCTAAAGATTTTGTGGACACTGAGCAACAAAGCATAGCATCACTGAGCATAAAGTAGTGGAGAAAAGGTATTGAAAATATATATTGATCAGAATGGTTTAATGAGCTTACAATATATCTGAAAATCTACAAGTCTAAGTTGTATGTGTCAACAAATCATTTATTGTTTCAATTTAACCATTGATTCAGAAAGTCTCTTAACCGAGCAAGATTTAAATATCCTTTCTATATTGAGATACATCCCAAGGAGTATCAAAAAGTTTGATCATGAAGATAGCATGAGATGTCAGATACCATTTGAAAAAATACACTAGGTTTGGTCATCAAAGGTAGCATAGAGATGCCCGATATCAAGTCACAAACTAATCTATTAAATCCTCTAACAAGGTCACACCTAATAGTGTGTTTGTAACCTTTAACAGGGTTGGCTCTTCACTGAGCTCACTTCAGAAGAGTGAAAATTTTGGGTTACCGGTCCCAAGTGGTTTTTCCCTTAACAGGATTTGCACATTAAAAATCCATGTGTCAATGTGTTTATGAGTCATTACTTTAGTGTTTTACATTACACATAACTAATATGGATTGATCGGTATACACTAAGCAATTTACTATTTTTTGGTAAATGAAAGATTGCTATTCGGTAAAAATTAAGAATAAGGTTTGACAGAGTACTCCGAGTAGTATTTATTTGATAAGTATATTTGAAGGCATACATCTTGTAGGACTGAAGATAACTAGAGGCTTAATATTGTGGTACTGAGTTTTTGGGTTGATTTATTGGAATATTTTTGAGGCCACTAATTCACCCCCCCCCCCCTCTCAGTTATTCTAACAATTGGTATCAGAGCTTGTGTGCTTAGAAAGGGAGTTTAACAGCTCAAGCAAAAGATCACAAGATGAACAAGCAATATGTGCCCAAGTTGAATAAAGACAACTTTGCATCATGGAAAAGAATAATAAGACTCCACCTATCAATTATTTGTAATGATGTTACTCAACACCTTGGTACTAAATATGTGTTGCCTACAGGACCTCACACTCTTGAGAAATTGAGAGAAAAGCATGAGCATAATTGCATGATGATAAAACTTGCCTCATCACTCTCTGATGCTGAGTTTGAAGATGTCAAAACCTGCACCTCTGCAAATCAAATGTGGGATAAATTTAAGCTGGTACATGGAGGAGATGCTATGTACTAAGAGCTAAGGCAGAAATCCTAAGAGGGAGGTTTGATGACCTAAGGATGAAAGAAGGAGAAAATATCACTCAGTATAGCTATAGAATCAAAGAGGTAGTCAATGCTATCCGAGGAGTTGGAGATGTACTTGAAGAAGAGACAGTGGTAAGTAAAATATTAAGAACCTTACTGCTTGTATATGTTATTAGAGTATCTACTATTCAAGAAATGAGAGCAGTTGCAAATAATAGAGTTACTTTAGATAGTCTGATTAGTAGAATGATTTCATTTGAGGTGAATAAATTTCATAATAGTGTCTTACCATGTATAGATTCTGCATTCAAATCTTGTTTTAAAATAAGTAAGTCAATTCATAGACACACTATGAGGAATGATAGTCAAAGTGATAATGAGGATCAAGGAATTTATGAGATTGAAGCACTAATGGCAAGAAGATTGCAGAGAGGCAAAGGTAGATACAAAGGTAAATTACCACTTGTATGTTTTAATTGTAAATAGGTTGGACACTTTGCTGCAAGATGTCCTAACAGAAGAAAATATGATAGGAGTAATGATAGAACATAAGAAAATAAGTTTGACCGAGGTGATAATAGAGATTACCGAAGCAACCGACAATCTGAAAGAAGAGATACGCGAGACTACAAGGAAAAGGGAAAGAAAGCTTGTTACCTAATTGAGAACAAAGCTGATGATACTGATATTGAATCTGAAGAAGACATTGAGATGGTATTTGTAGCCATGAAAGATGATTCAGAGGAAGATGAAGAAAGGTATGTAGAAAATGCACTCATATCTAAGGTTAGTAAGAATGATGTCTAGATTATAAATAGTGGCTGCACTCACCACATGACCAATGATAAGAAAAAGTTTGAAATGTTTGAATACTATAATGGTGGATCAGTAAGAATGGGTAATGACACACCTTGTCCAGTTTAAGATAAAGGAACCATAATGTTGAATAACCTAATCAAATGTGAAAATGCTTACTGGGTAAAAGGATTGAATTATAATATGTTAATGTTTTCATAGCTGAACAATACAGATCACCAAGTAGCATTTGAGAATAAGAAGGCAAAGATCTTCAATGAATCAGGAAGGTTGATCGGAACTGGTGAGCAAACAAAAGGTAACCTTTTCTATCTTGATGACATTAATAGCACTTTTTTGATGGCTAGAAACGAAGACATATGGTTGTGGCACAAAAGATTGTGTCATGTGAATTTTGACAACATGATAAAGATAAGAAATAAAAGAAAAGTCAGAGGCTTACCGAGCATGTCAAAGCCCGAGCATATCATGTGCAAGAATTGTCAAAAAAGTAAGATGACAAAGTCTAGTTTCAAGAGTAAAGCCCATACATCTAATGCAATTATAGAATTAGTCCATATTGATCTATGTGGACCCATGAGGACAAAGAGTTATTATGGAGATACATATTTCATTCTCTTTGTTGATGATTATTCTAGAATGATGACATTCATGTTCTTAAAAGATAAATCAAAAGCATTCAAGATGTTTAAATGGTATAAGGCTATGGTAGAAAAAAAAAGTGATAATAAATTGAAATTATTAAGGTTAGATAGAGGAGGGGAATTCATTTCAGATGAATTCACTAATTTCTGTAATGAGCATGGAATTAAAAGATACATTTCTGCACCGAGAACACCACAGCAAAATGGAATTGTTAAGAGGAGAAACAGATCAATTGTTGACTGTGAAAGAACATTGATGATTGATAAAAGCATCACTCAAAATTTCTGGAGGGAAGCTGTTAGTACTTCTATCTACACATTGAACAGAGTACAATTGAAGAAGGACACAAAGAAGACACCCTTTGAGCTTTGGTATGGTTACACACCCAATGTAAGTTACTTCAGAATCTTTGTTAGTCAATCTCTTCAGAATCTTTGTTAGTCAATCTTGTATTTTGAACGATGATAGAAATGGAAAGCTTGACTCCAAAAGTGATGAAGGTATATTTCTAGGGTATTCCACCAAAAGCAAGGCTTATAAATGTCTTAACAAGTCATCTAACAAGACCATTGAAAGTGCAAATGTAAGAATAGATGAATTTGCAAAACAGAATGATAAGGAAAGAAGAAAAGAACCAGAAGACTAAAATAGGTTTGTTTACAGTGAAGAACCTGACACTCTACTCGAGCAACAGTGTATCACTCCTGAGAAATAGAACATTGCAACCGAGCATCAGGGTGCAATTATTGAAAATCAGGATAATACTCAAAATGATGTACCAAGCGATGGAGATTAGAACGAAGGTCAAGAAGATAATAAAAATGATGGACAAAGAGCTGAACTGAAACTTACCAAGTATGTCAGAAGACATCATCCATAGAATCAGATCATAGGAGACAAGAAGGCTGGAATGAGAACAAGAAGTAAGTCACTAAACACTAGATGTTTACTCTGTGACTTTGAGCCTAAATATGTTAATACTGCACTTGAAAATGAAGAATGGGTCAGTGTTATGAATGAAATAGATTGAGAAGAATAGTACATGGACACTAGTACCAAGACTAGATGACAAGAATGTCATCGGTACCAAATGGATATTAAGAAACAAGCTGAATGAGAATGGAGAAGTCACAAGAAATAAAGAAAGATTAGTATGCAAGGGGTATGCACAAGAAGAAGGTATTGATTATGGAGAAACCTTTGCACTCATTGCTAGACTAGAAGGAGTTAGAATTATTCTTGCTTATGTTGCATTCAAAGGATTCAAGGTATACCAGATGGATGTCAAATCTACATTCCTAAATGGAATACTTGAAGAAGAGGTATACATTGAACAACCAGAAGGGTTTGTTGATCCAGACAAGAGAAACATGGTATGTCAACTATATAAAGCCCCTTATGGATTGAAAAAAGCACCAAGAACCTGGTATGAAAGACTTCACTCCTATCTCATTAGCATTGAATTTGTAAGAACAAGTGAAAATAGCAATTTGTACTTAAAAGAAGATACCGATGGTAATATTCTGATTGCTGAAATATTTGTTGATGA
>MU223225.1:5962118-5973892 GCA_018584345.1 Thuja plicata
AGAAGATACCGATGGTAATATTCTGATTGCTGAAATATTTGTTGATGATATCATTTTTGGAGGAAATGAAATGTTATGCAAATCCTTTGCTAATGAAATGAGAAAAGAGTTTGAAATGTCTATGTTTTAGGAGTTCAAATTCTTTTTTGGTCTACAGATTCTTCAACAAGATGCAGGCATATATATCACTCAGTCCAAATACATCAAGGAAGTGTTGAAGATATTCAAGATGGAAGATTCGAAACCAGTTGGAACACTTATGGAAACCAGATGTAAGCTGACAAAGGAAGATAAGTCAAATGAGGTAAATCAGACCTTGTATAGATCAATGATTGGAAAACTAATGTATGTTGTTCATACTAGACCAGATATAGCACATGCAGTTGGAATGATTGCAAGATTATTTGCTAATCCCAAAGAATCACATATGACTATTATCAAGAGAATTCTGAGATATCTAAAGAGCACTGAGGACTATGGCTTATGGTATAAAAGAGAAGGAAAATTTGAGCTACAAGTCTATACAGATGTTGATTGGGCTGGAAACATTGATAACCGAAAGAGCACAACTGGAGGAACATTCTTCATGGGTAACAGACTTGTCACATGGATTAGCAAGAAACAATGATGCATCTCTTAGTCTACTGCAGAAGTAGAATATGTGGTTGCTGCTGCAAATTTCTCTAATATTTCATGGATCAAACAGATGCTGGAAGGTATGAATATGAAGATTATTAAACCAGTGATTATATAATGTGATAATACCAGTGCAATAAAAATTTCTTAGAATCTAGTCATGCATGTTAAGACTAAGCATATTTTTATCAAGTATCACTATCCAAGAGAACAAGTGCAAGTAAAGGAGGTGATACTGGAATATGTTCAATCAATGGAAAAACTAGCTGACATCTTTATCAATCCATTACAGAAAGATACATTTGATTACCTGAGATGGAGACTAGGGGTACAACCCTTATCTATCAGTTAGTAAGCTGACTAGGAGATTGCATCAACCTATACACAAATAAGAATATCATTCATGTTGATGCAAGCACCAAGATGAACATCAATAGATACATTTTTACATAGAAAGGTACAAACATACACCGAACACCAGATACAATGTATTGCTGATGGATAGGGAAATTCAAAAATTATATTATAAAAATGGAATGGAATATGATATAGAAGAATTGTTTGGCATTGTTGTCAAAGGGAGAGATTATCTCACTATCAAGAATTATAAGGGGGAGAGATTCTCATTATCAAAAGGGAGAGATTATCTCATTATCAGAAAAGAGATTATATCATTATCCATGGAAAGAAGTTCCTAACAATTCAAAGAAAGAGTTAATCAAAGGTAGAGATTGATTACATATAAAATATCCATCTAAGGGAGAGAAGTAACAAAGGGAGAGAGTACATACTAAGGAAGATATTTATGTCAAAGGAAAAAGAGATGTTCAAGAAGAGGAATAGTCAAGGCAGAGCACATATTAGAAACAAAGACAGAAGCTGCTACATCTATCTAGTGAAGGGAATGAACATTGAAGAACCCACTATGCAAGAAACAAATCTAAACTATTTGAGCTTACTGAGAGCCACCATTTGTAATAGTTACAATAGGAAAGATTGATGAAACTACTATTTTTCATATTTTATTAGTAATAATATAGTGTGATAATGTAGCGTGTTGTCATCAATGCCAAAGGGAGAGATTGATGACATGTAACTGATTAAATGTTTTAAGATGTTAAGTTGATCACCGAGATGCAGAAGGATAATGCAAGACATTAAATCAGTTAATGGATTGTATTTTCATTGATGTCAACTTGATATAATGTGATCAGTTATATTCAAAGTGTCAAATACTTCACAAAATTAGAGAGATTAAGATTATGCTTTCAGTAATGCATAAATGGCTAGCATTGACTAAGTGACTACAGACACCAACGGTTAGTGGAAACTAAAGGATAAGATAACTGAAAGTTAAGTCACAGTAATACCCGAGAAAAGAAACCAACGAGCATTACCGATGAGAAGAATCACAAGAATTATTGATGGCCAGAATTACAATGTTAACCGATGGACAGAAAACACCGATGGAGAAGCCCGAGGAGAACTGGAGTGTTGACCAAAGCTATCAAAGAGTTAAAACATCGAAGTTAGCTAGAGTTCAGAAATGACAAAATACTTAGCTGGCGGAGCTAAAAATAGACTTAACTAGTTGTTGACATTTTTTTAATCGACAATTTAAAGCCAGAGATAACTAAAATATTTATAACTACTTTATCCAGTTGGCAAGAATATTTCTATGAGATAAAACATGAGTTATGCTTTAAATCTATATTGGCTAAGATTATGGATCATGCCAAGAAAAAGAAAATCAAGAAGTAAGAAATGGTGACATCATGTTTATAAAAGAGACAACTTAATTCATTATGAATTAAGGGGATTGAATGAAAAAGAGGATCTTGAAGAGAAACTAATGAAGAACAACTTCATACAGTCCTGATCAATCAAGCTGAGGAAAGAGCTAAAGATTTTTGTGGACATCGAGCAATAGAGCACATCATCACCAAGAAGAAAGTAGTGGAGCAAAGGTGTTGAAAAGATATATTGATCAGAATGGTTTAATGAGCTTACAATAGATCTAAAAATCTACAATTCTAAGTTATATGTATGAACAGTTCATTTACTATTTCAGCATAACCATTGATTTAGAAAGTCTCTTAACCAAGCAGGATTTAAAGATCCTTTCTATATTGAGATACATCCGAAGAAGTATCAAAAATTTTGATCATGAAGATAGCATGAGATGCCATATACCATTTGACAAACTACACTAGGTTTGGTCATAAAAGGTAGCATAGAGATGCCCGATATCAAGTGATAAACTAATCTATTAAATCCTCTAACAAGGTCACACCTAACAGTGTGTTTGTAACCTTTAATAGGGTTGGCTCTTCATTGAGCTCACTTTAGAAGAGTGAAAAATTTGGGTTATCAGTGCCAAGTGGTTTTTCCCTTAACAGGGTTTCCACGTTAAAAATCCATGTTTCAATTTATTTATGAGTCATTACTTTAGTGTTTTGGATTACACATAACTAATCTGGATTGATCGGTATACACTAGAAATTTACTATTTTTGATAAATGAAATACTGCTATTCGGTAAACATTAAGAATAAGGTTTAACATAGTACTCCGAGCAGTAGTTATTTGATAAGTATATTTGAAGGCATACATCTTGTAGGGTTGAAGATAACTAGAGGCTTAATATTGTGGTACTAAGTTTTTGGGTTGATTTATTGGAATATTTTTAAGGCCACTGATTCACCCCCCCCCCCCCCCCACCCCTCTAAGTTATTCTAACAATATCATAACATCATAATGTATTCATCCATTCCATCATGCATCATTCCTTGCTTCTCAAAACCTTTCCTTATATATACTTTATCTCATACTCAGGCGGCTCCCAAATACATCACAAAATGTGATCAACACTTAGACAAAACTCAAATACAAATTCGGTGATCATAGATTACTAAAATAGAGGTAATACCCAATCCAAATAAAAATTTTCACATTTGGATTCCACGTTACTCTCCCTCAATCATCACAACCATTCAATTGCTTTGTCTTGATGTCTCACTATCTTCGCATAAGTTAAATCATTTGTATCTTCCATCTCTGAACTCCTAAATACAATCGACCTTAATTGAAGGTCTACCACATCCCAAAATGTCTTCGTCTAAGCTTTCATTACTTCATTCATCATACATAGTTCTCGCTACCCAAAACTATATTCCTATATCTAGTAAACTACATTTTGGACTTAGTCATTTTATAAACCTTAGCACCAAAATTATGTTCTAATCCAAGTAACCATACATAATTGTTGTGTTTCCATAAATAAAAACCTCAATTCACTCCTGAATGAGTCACTTTCCAATAATCTCTCCCTTTGGAATTGATGGCAACACTTAGTGAAAAATGACTAAGTGTTCAATATCAAAAATAAATATGAGGAAGTACATACATTACACTTCTTTATCTACTTTACATCTCTACTACTCCAAACTATATCTTCTCTATCTTTCCTCTATAAATTTTTCATATCTTCTTCTCCCCTTTAACATCAATGGAAAAGGTATGCAAAAGTGTAGAATACATAACAAACTTTATACAATTGTTCACCAAAAATTTAGACCATCTTAAGTACATCTTGAGAAGAGATTTCCAAGATCTTTACTTCTTTTCTCTAGGTCTTCACCAAAATTTGACTCACATGGATCAGTTCATTCAGCACAAAAGAAGATGTCTATGTTCCCTTCAACTTAGTAGGCATGTTCTCAGTGAGAGCTTGTGCAGTCTTTTCCATGTCCAAAAGGTGTATCTCAAGATTTGATAGCTTACGAGTAATCAAACTCTTAAACATACCAAATCTTCCCATAAATCTCCCTTTCTCTGTCTCCAACACACTCAACTTTTCCAATAGTATGGACACTTCTTTTTCTAACTCTAATATAGGGTGTGAGGAGGTCTCACAACTGTGCACCATCTTATCAAGAGTATGGCTGACATTTTCTATAATCTCCTCAATGTTCTAAAGGTGTTTGATAGGGTTTATATAGTAACTATACAACTTCCTTCCATGTGTCACACAACCCTTTGCTTCAGAAATTGTTTTTTCCATTATTCCCAAGTCCCATGAAATTGACTTGCAGAATTCCTCTAACTTATTTGCTAAGTATTTATGTTCTAATTTTTCTTGTGTGATATTTTGTAAGGAATCATAGTGACTGTCAAAGTCATCCAATGCCTTGTTAAAGTTCTCTGCAGTGTCCTTTCCTTTGAAAGTAAAAGGTATAGGTAGGAGTTTGTTGAAGGTGTCAACTGCCCTTTCCAATGCCCTTGACTTCTTCTTTGTTTTTTGTTCTGATCTTTCCTTTGCTTTTTCAAATGTGATGTAAGATAGATTCATCATATCATCTTCATCCATACTCTCCACATTTGCACTCAATATTTTCTCTATGCTTGCCAACAATAAGACTAAAGAAACAAGTGTCATTGTTTCCTGCTTGACTTCAACCTTGTTCTCTGGTTCCTTCACAACCTTAGTGATGCTTGTTAGCTCTTGACTCTTAGAGGTCTCTTCCTCAATATATTTTTATTTTTCCTTGTCATCATTAATATTTATCTCTAGAATAATGTCATTATTCCCTTCAAAAGGGTCATTAGTATCTAGTGAGGTGTCCAAAACCATAGGCACACTAGCAACAAATAAATCAGGTTGCTTAACTATACTGACAAACTAACTATTATCTTCTTCATTCTAAGGTGAATCAATGTTGATTACTGAAGGCTAAGAGGAGTCTCATATTTTTAGGCTTAATATCCTTATATTTAGGAGGTGAGGATTTATTTGGTTTAGTTTCCATTAAGATTTTGTCAATTTCCTTTTGTTTATCCTCGATAACCTCATCATATTTCTTTCCCATTATCTTTATCAATCTGGATTTAACTCTCAGTAGGGGTTTTAGTGTGTTAGTATCCTTTCATGATCATTAAACAATATCATTGGTAACATATCCTCAATATATTTTTCTCTAATTTTTTCATCTTCTTGTAGTGCTAGTTGTTTTCTTATCTCAATCTTATCATACAATTCCTTAGGAATACTTCTGTCCATCTCAATCAAGTTCTTTTTGAAATCCAGCATGAACTTTATCACAATGTCTTCTATAAGAAGTTGATCATTTGAATCATACCTGTCATAAAATTTTCTCACTTGATTTTTCTTGCCTTGGTCTACAATTATTTTCTCCAACATTCTTATGTCAAGTTTCCAAAGTTGTTTATTCACATGTTTTTCTTGTGTTTTCTTCTCTTCTGCTTCTTTCTTCTTCTCCTCTTCCTCTTTCTTCTTCTTCTCTTCTTCCTTCTTCTTATTTTCTTCTTCTTCTTCTTTTATTCTTCATTCTTATCTACATCTAACTTCTTTTCTTCTTCTTTCCTCTATTTATTAGGTGGGGAACTCTATTTGGAGGACCTTATCCTCTTTGCAAGGATATCTACTACCTTCATAGTCTATAATGACTCCATAGGTACTTCTGCCATAGTAGGGGTTGGACTAGAAGTCTTCTATGTTTTAGGAAGTGGAAGAGATACAGGGGATAAGATTGCCACTCCAGATGCCCTTTCAGTCATCTTTCTCCTTATTTCCTTCATCTCTTCTTTATTAATACTAGCCTTACTTGCTAGATCATCTACAACATTTTCAATTTTCTTTATCCTAGTTGTTATTGTTTGTTCCTCTCTAGTCTTAGAGGATTTTTCCTCATAAGTGCCACATCTCTCCTCTAATGAATTTATTGTTGAAGATAACACATGCTCAACCTCCATAGTCAATACCTCTTTACTAAATTCATACCCCATAGGGTAACACCATTTTGTCCTTAGGTCTACTGCTTCAAAATACACACAATCAGTTTCAACCATGAAACTGATTTTTTCCTTGTACTTCTCTACTATTTCCTTTGGTATCCTCACTCTCAATTTCATTTCTCTCTGAAGGATTTTTATCATCGCAAATAGTTCTCCATATACCCATGTGATGTTTTGTCATTTTTAACTATTTGATACTTGTAGGCCAGTGGGTTCGTTATCTTTCCAAGCTCTTGGGTGCATACCAGGGAATTTATGCACAATGTGTATGTACATGTGTATTAGAAACAATCCAAATCTTAATGCCTTGGTCCTATCTCTCTTTATCTGCTTCACATTCTCCATGAACTATTGTGCAAGGACTTCGCATAGGTTATACTTGACATTCTCCTTTACCATCTTATATGCCATCATTATAACACCAAAAAATACTGAATTTTGATGGCTTATATAATGAAGTTTGTACCCTATTATTGTCCCAACTAGTCTCACATCTTATTGGAAGATGGCGGCCACTATCATCTCCCATTTATCCCATTTGGAGTGAGTTAGGGTTTCCACTAGTTTCTTGGTATTCTTATCTAATACAAGAATGATTCCAGAGTTATCAAGACCAGTAATGTCATGGATCAACTCACTACAAATATTTACAATTTTCTCACCAATCCAAATTAATTGGTCATGTACTCTTCTCAATAGGATCTTGAACCATTCTTCTTCATCAAACTCATGCAATTCTACCATTCTCATTAAACTTAGTTCTCAAGATGAGAGAACTCATCCTTCCACTTTCCATCCTCTTTGATCATGTCCTTCATTTCATTGAAGATCTCAAATTCTCCCAGAGACTCATACTTTCACTGGATATATGACCTAATATCCTCTACATGTATAAATCCATGGGGCATCTAAGAAAATGTGCCTTCATGGTCTTCCTCAGTGGATTTACAAGTGTGTCTATTAAATTTTTATCTAGGTTGTGCATTAACATCAAAGATTAAAGGTGAATCCATATTCACAAGTTCGCAAGTGGTCTAAATAACTTTTGATTGTTGAATCTTTGAATTCATGCTTGTTCAATCATTCAATGTCTTAGCTTCTTTAGTCTTATTTCACAAATCAATGCTCTGCTTAAACTCTGCTCTTCAAATGGTGAATAGATAGGTTCTTTTCGCTATCCTTATACTTCACTGCATAAAGAAATGATACAGTTCTGAATGAACTCATCTCTACAAATTATCCAGTCGAATAACAATCTGGAAATCACAAGATATATATTTTAAAGCTATGCGGTCATAGATATATGTTCCTTAACATTTCAACATACTTTCCCTAAGCTTGCAAGAGATTATTCCATATAAACAAGGGCTGAATATTTTTCTGATGTAGCTCTCCAATGCTCACCCTAAGGTCATGTTTGGCATTCTAGGTTGATGTAGCAATGTTAACATCAGGCGAAGACTTAGTAGCATCTACTGACTCTCCCTGATCCTTTTCTTCACTTGGTTCCTTTACCTTTCATACCTTACCACTGTTTACATATTATTCTTTGAAATGACTGTTAAATTCAATCATGTACTCTGCAAGACTCTTACCAGTATCACCAATGTTCTTCTTCACAACAATAGGTGGAGGTCCACTTATGTTCACAATTCCATTATACCTACAAAAATTTTCTATGTGTCCTATATTATAACATTTGTATCATGTAGGAGGTGGTCTATTCTAATTAATCTGAAACTTACAATACTTTGTGATGTGCCCAAAGTTATTGCACTTGTAACATTTGATCTTAGCTGATGTTTCTTCTGTAATATAATCTTGCTTGGTTCTTGATTGATCGGGCTTCTGGAATTCTATTTTTTTGTGTCCATATGCATAGCAATTGAAATAATAACCATAAAAGGGTTTGTAAGGAATTTTACCTCTGCAGCCTCTCTTCATGTGTCCAACTTTGTTGCATCCAAGAATCGGCCTCTAAAAGGTCTGATTTGATTTATAGGTTCTTCTTGAATAGGTATTTCTTCAACAATATTCACATCATATTTCTCTTCCCGAGTCTTAGAACATTCAGCTTCACTAAAGCCAACTCCATTCATGCCTCCTTTAGGTTTCTATCACTCTCTTCTCATCAATCTTGTCACTGCTCATATGAATTATTTCAATGTTTTTCTTATCCTCAACAAGTTCTCCTTTTATGATTTGATTGTATTTTTCTATTTCATGATACTTGGTTTTGTAGTCATCAAGTTCAATATGCATTTCACCCATCTAAACATTTATATTCTTTAGGATTTCTTCAAATTTGGTTCTTTCATCTTTTTCTGTCTGAATTTCTTAAGCCATTTGAATAGAATTAGTTTCCTAATCACATGTTAAAGCATCATTCTCTTATTCAATTTGTTTTATCTGATCTGATGTATCACTGTCTGAATCTTCTTTTATCTCCTCCATAACATATTGTCTATGACTCCTAGATAGTTCAAGTTGTTCCTTAAGTTTCTTGATGAAACCTTCTGCTCTTCTTAATTTGAATTTCAAGTCACCATTTTCTGCTTTATCCTTATCAAGGTCTTCTAGTGTTACTTCAAAGTTTTCTTCCAAACTTTCAGAATCCATCTTGATATCCCTTAAGTTGTTAGACTTTCTCTCCAAGAGCCAAAAGCTATATTACCAATTGTTAGGATTAAGTAATACTGAGAGGGGGTGAATCAGTATTACATCAATTTAAAATTAAACTTATCATATTCCAAATTAACCAAATAAATATTGAAATGAAAAGAACATAAGCATAAAGTACACAACTCATAACAACATGATTTTGCTCTTGAGGAAACCCTGGCCAAGGTAAAACCCTGATGGGGTTGGTACCCACAGATATGCACTAAAAGTATTGTGTCCCTGTTAGGAGACCTAGATTTTTTAGGAGTTGATAATCACATTATTACATTTCCCTATTAAAGGAATACAAAACCCTGTTAAAGGTATACACTAAGCATACTGCTCTTACAATCATAAATTTGTCTTTGTTACAATGCTTTATCAAAAATGAACTTATACATGCATCTTCTATGCTTTAGTAGTTCTAGTTGTAGCTTGCATCACCTTTTGTCAGATCATAAAATCATAATTCATTCATCCATTCCATCATACATTATCCATCATCCATCATTCCTCACTTCTCAAAACCTTTTCATATATATACTTTATCTCATATTCAGTTAGCTCCCAAATACATCACAAAACTTGATCAACACTTACACAAAACTCAAATACAAATTTGGTGATTGTACATTACCAAAATAGAGGTAATACCCAATACAAATAAAATTTCACACATTTGGATTCCACGTTACACTCCCTCAATCATCATGACCATTCAATTATTGTGTCTCATTGTCTCATTGTCTCCGCATGACTTCAATCATCTGTATCTTTCATATTTGAAATCCTAAATACAAGAGGCCTTAACTGAAGTTCTACCACATCCAAAAATGTCTTCCTATAATCTCGCATGTCTTCATTCATCATACATAGTGCTCGCTACCCAAAATTGTACTCCTGTATATAGTAAACTGCATTATGGACTTAGTCATTTTACAAACCTTAGCACCAAAACTATGTTCTACTTCAAGGGACCATACATAATTTTTGTGTTTCCATAAATTAAAACCCCAATTCACTCCTTAATGAGTCTCTTTCCAAAATTTTCTCCATAGATCTAGCTTCCTTCTCCATTTGAGGTCAAGAAAAGGAAATTTTCATCAAGGGAGGAGTCATAAAACTACCTATATTCTTCTCTTCTTCTCATTTTGACATTGCCAAATTGAAACATCTATCACACAAGGTTTTTTATTTTCATTATTTCCTTTTGAATTTTATGTTGAGTCAAAGCTATTGCATAATTATATTTGATTACATTGCAAGAAGTATCCACATTGTGAAGGTATGAACTACTTTATTTATCAGATCTGATCACTACTCTATGTTTGCATACTTTACTTTTTCATAATTCTAGGTTGATTCCTAAACAAGGGTTTGATTGAGGTAAACCTGTATATTCAACCTTCTTCACCATTTTTTTGTGTGCAAGTATAGGCCAGAAAGCTATGTTTTCATATCCAAACTCCACAGACCCTGACACTGATCTCTTCTAAATTTCAGGTGAAAATACCTGGTATAGAACGTTCCAAACATTCTACACCCAAATATATAATGTTTTAGCCATTTCATACCCTCAAAAATAGGCTCAAATTTTTAGGATAGGCTACAAATAGATTAAAGAGCCTAGATCTTGAAGTACAAGTGTTTTTGAGACTTTGATAGTTGGAAAATGGCAACAGGTCAACATCCTCTCTATTTCATTTCCAGCTGCACACAT
The DNA here is from genome assembly GCA_018584345.1 of Thuja plicata. Classification (NCBI taxonomy): domain Eukaryota; kingdom Viridiplantae; phylum Streptophyta; class Pinopsida; order Cupressales; family Cupressaceae; genus Thuja; species Thuja plicata. The sequence continues at coordinate 5,972,949 of MU223225.1, forward strand.
TTTATTCTCATCCTCTCTTTAACATTTCAATCTACAAATTTAAGTAACTTTAATGTACATTCTCTCAGTTTCCAAGAAATAAAAAAAATAGAAGCCCCTAAGACTCAAATATGGTATTAGCATCACTCCATCTTTTTCTTGTGGTGTTGATCTTATTTTACTTAAGGAGGCTTCATATTCTAATGTGCCTTGTGAAATTGGGGATATCTTAGATCCTATTTGGTGATCCCTATTTTCTCTTTTACAATAGCATATAGATCTTCTAGTGTAGCATAAGTTCTCCTTCAATGTCAGCATCACAATCTTCTTCCTTGAAGTTTATTGCATCCTTATCTTCTAGAGAAATAGGCATGCATTAGACCCCGTGTGTTCCACTTTGAGATCTACCTCAAATATAAGGATTCAATAAAGGAACCTTGCTCTTATACTAATTGTTAAACACACGAGAATACTAGGGGGGAGAATTGGTGTTAACTTAAACTCAGTTAATCCAAGTTTGCAACTTCAACTTCAAAGAAGATCTATGATGAATAGAAACTAAACGATAAACATAGACAACACTATTGCACACATAAACACCATATTTTATATGGAAAACACAATAATAAATCTCATGGTATATGAACAAGTATTTATGATATTATTTTAGGGTTGCAACTAGAGGAAGCTACTACTCCATGAAGAAATATTTTAGGGCAATTCCAAAGGAAGTTCACTACTCCCTAAATACAAAATGTTTTTACAAATAATGAAAACATGATCTCAAAATTCTATAAGAATGTGCATCTACCATATGTGGATATTATAGCCTCCTTTTTCATGAGCTTCACAAACTCATCTCCATCACAAATCATTTGACCTTCTATATGTGTGTGTGTGTGTGTGTGTGTGTGTCTATGTGTGTGTGTGTGTGTGTGTGTGTGTGTGTGTGTATACATGTGTGT
>MU223225.1:5988643-6006461 GCA_018584345.1 Thuja plicata
GGATTATAGTTATCATAATTTGACATTTCAAATGCAGTGAGTCTGCCTATCAGATTTTCCAGATTCAGATTATTGTTAGGAGTACATCTCAATTATTGAATTGTAGAAACTCTAATAGCATATACAGAAAGAAAGTTCTTAGTACCTTGCTCATTATGGTGTTCTCATCAATTGTTCCATTAGCCCCTCTAATGGCATTTACAACTTCTTTTACTCTACCATAGTACTAAATGACATTTTCACCTTCTTGCATTTTCATCTCATCAAACTTACCTCTTAGAATTTTTGATTTAGCTCTTAGCACATTTGTGTCTCCACCATAGATAGTTGCAAGTTTGTCCCACATCTCCTTTGCATTTTAGCAACTCTTTATATCATCAAACTCTGAATAGCTCAATGAGGAGGTGATCTCCAACATTGCTTGATTGTGCTCTTTCTTTTCTTTTAGTTGTGCAGCTGTGAGAAGAGTAGTAGGTGGTACATAGGCATGTTCAATAAGTCACTTAGCATCATCTCCAATACCAGCCAGATGTAGTTTCATCAGACTCTGCCATGCAGGGAAGTTATCTTTGTTCAACTTAGAAACCTCCTTCTTATACATCTTGATCTTTTTGCTCCAAGTACCTTCAAACTATTTTCAGGAGACCAAAGCTCTGATACCAATTGTTAGAATGAATTTAGAATAACTGAGAGGGGAGGGGTGAATCAGTTATCCTCATGTCTAGATGTAGAAAATAAAAACTTTAAGTATTTCAGATCTACTCGGCAGCAGTAGCATAATTCAACAACTTTAATCATGCAGTTTACTGTCAATTGAAATTAGCTTGTAGAAACATAACAGTAAAGAAAACCATAAGCATTCACACAAGTTGACACAAGTATTTAACGTGGAAACCCAATATGGAAAAAACCACCAGTAACATGCTACCAAGTTTTCACTCTTTTGAAGTGATGCCCTATGAGGAGCCAACCCTGTGAAAGGTTACACGAACACACTGCTAGGTGTGACCTGGTTAAAGGATTTAATCACCCTATAAGGAGTGGCCTTGTTAGAGGACTTAGAACATTCCATTTGAATGTCACCTTGTTAGAGGATTTATACAAATGACTATTAGGTAAACCTTGTTAAAGGATTTAACTGATACAATGGTTAGAAAGTAATCAGCAGTTGTGATCTGGTACATACAACTTACTTTGCAAATTTAGATCCAATTACAACTCTGATGTTAACTTACTAAATAGCCTGCATTGTCATTTCAACCTTCTGATCTGCTTGGAAATCTATCAAGCAATCACACATGCAATCTCTGCTTCTGTATTCAGCCTTCTCTGCTAGATCATGCCAACCAGTAAATCAACAATGCAAATCCTCTTGCATACACATCCACTCATCCACATATAATGAATAACCCCTTGAGGTTATCATATACCTCTCTGTTTAGATTAGATAAATCTTTACTGCTTAAACAAGATCGTAGATCTTAGGTTAGGTCGGATCCAACAGATCATTCCATCTTTGCATTACATTTACTTCTCCAAAGTAGTTTCTAATTAAATCTTGAAACCATGCATTAATTATGGTTACCCATACATTAAATGATGTGGATCAATCTTTAATTAACATTGCATATCCCAATAAAATTAACTAAGTCAGCTAGAGATCTCAAATCTCATCATTAATCCAATTACTGTAAGTCGGCCAACATCACTGTTTTCACTTAGCAATTTCACGAGTGCTTGGCATTGACCAAATATTCTCATCACAAGCAACTTTTCTCAGCACAAGCCAAAACTTGCTCGGCACAGAATAGCCAAAAAAACTGTCTTTGAAAGATAAACAACTAATTACTTTGCCAAAGTGCCAACTAATCAAGTACCCTTTTATTTGCCTTAACTCAACCATTCTCTTGGTCTTCTTGTTAAATCTTCTCCATCAACAATAGATATGGTACTAAAACAGATAACAATAGTCTCACCAGTCAAGGTTTGACAGCAATGAAAAAATAACAATTGCTTACATTGTCACTTTCCAACACCTTGGACAAGTACTATGGTGAAAACTAAGAAATATGGCACCATGTGTAGAGATCATTTCTCTACCATCTATCATGAGTCCAATCTGGTATCACTTATCATTTCACCCATGTTCTACAATAAAACCCATCATGGCTTTAGATTTCTCAATAGTCCTTGTCCTAAACGCCTCATATTCAGCACAAAGTCAGTCCACCATGGCCATTTCACAATAAAATACCTAGTCTATCTAGACTGGGGGCACCCAATGTCATGATCCATTAAGCACTGAAAAAATTCTTAAAATTTTGTAAAAATTTCTAAAAAAATACCTGAAAATTAAAAAAATGTCTTGAAAAAATCTCTTAAAATCAGAAAATCTTCTAACAAGTTATAAAATAATAAAAAATTATTAAAAATATCCATCTAGGGTGACCATATATGGGGTGTCTGTGATAAGGGCCTTCACTTATGTGATACACCATACATACCTCGACTCCAAATGTACAAACCCTATGGTGGACCAAAAATATTTGTAAAAAATCCTTAAAATTTGTATCTTGGGACAACCAAAAAAATCATAAAATTGAGAAAATCTGCTATAAATCTCTTTTGGATATCAATTCAGTTCTTTTGAATTTCAAAACAAGCATTAAAGGATGTCATTTAGTAGATCTGGGCTTCAACAAAACCAAGTCAAGATATTCAAACTCATCAGTAGGTCCTCGAACAAATTGATCACATTGTCTTATCTATCAACAGAGTCCCATAGCATAGTCTTTTGTCAAGGCAATTGTGTTATTTTACACAAGGAAGGGAACACTCAAAACCAAATTAAGCAGTCTTATATAGGGTACCCTATACTTCATCTGATAGCATCAGAAAAATGTCAACAGATCAATGTCCCAACAACTAAAAAAAAAAATGTACACAAAATCAATATGACTACTTACTTGTTGAGTCCAGTTGGTCTTATTATGTCTTGATTTTTGCAAGTCATGTTCCTGTGCATCTCCATGATTCCACCTAAGTGATTAGAGATGTCATGATGGTTCATGACTTATCTTTTCTTATCTGTTGTCTATAGGATGTTGACTGAGAAATATTAAAAGAACATTTTGGGTGTCTATGGTAAGAGCCTTCACAACCATATGCAGTATCTAATTGTAGGGCTTGCAATAAAAAAATTGGTTGTGATACACCACACATACCTCAACTCTTAACGCCTGACCTAGATTTATCATCCCAAATTCCTTATCTGTTTAAAGTGCTTGTTAGAATGCAAAAGGATAGTCGTGCATAGATCTTTAATATCTAGGTATGATGATATTCAAGTTTTTCTATAATAAAAGTGTCTCAATGATGAAAGATACTATTCAATTCATTTGGAATTCAAATGTGGTTATTAAAACTGGAATCTCTCTATTTACTATAATCTAAGAGTTTCAATCAAGGATTCATCCTCATTCTATCCCCTCCTTACTTTCTATCAATCAATTCTAACATTCTATCACCCAGTCATTCAATCAATTTTCAAATCAGTCAAATCAATTGGTCAATCATTCCATCATCATTTGTCTTATACAGGATATGTCTTTCCTAAAACCAGACATCATAATTTATCTTATACACGATGTATCTTTCCTGAAAACATGCATTGTCACTTGTCTTATACAGGATATGTCTTTCCTGAAACCAGATATCATCACTAGTCTTATACAGGGTAGGTCTTTCCTGAAAGAATATATGATTCTTATCAATAATCACTATGACCAATGATGATCGAATAGTCATCATGACCTACCAACATTCTTCACTTCTTACTAATTATTCTTTTCTTGCATCATTTCATCTAACATTCATCATTTTATTTCAAGAGATTAGTCATGCCTTTCTTGCATAAATAGTCTCTCAAGGGGGCATCATTTACCTCATTGTCACATTTTTCCCACTAGGGCATACTGGGGCATATTTTTATCAAATTATTCTTTGAAACAATGCCTAAAATGCATTATATCAAAGAGGGGCAAAATATAAACACTCAAAAATGTCCTACTGCTCTAACGCAATGACATTACTAATATTCCTCTTATATTTATTTAATAATCTTTATTATTTAATAAATTGTGTCTTTCTACCTTATTCTAAGACCAAAACCATCATTTCCCTTTGATTTCATAATTAAGTAATTTTGATTAATTATCTTAATTATTCAATATCTACTCAATATTTCATCACCTATTCGTCTACAAAATAATCAAATAATTGAACATTATTTAATTATTCCCTGTCTCCTTATAATTAATTAAATCATCAAATTTAATTAATGTCCCCTTCACTAATTATTTCATTATGTAATAATTAAATCAAATTCTATCTCGAATTCTTGGTTGAAACCCCTAAAATCTTATAAATAGAGAGCCAAACCTTTGATTTTGGTAACCACAATTGCTTTGAATTATTATGTTGGCATACAATCGAGCACTCATTTCTAAGAGCCCGCATTGCATAAAGAAGGAGAACACCAAGGAAGGAATTTATGGTTTGCATATTCATTTTGTTATTAGAATAATTTCATGTTAATTATTTTTTATGCTTATTATTTGTCTTACACCCTTTCTTGAGTATTGGGAATACTAATTACTTTAACAATCTCTTTGTGGTTGAGATTTCAGTATTATTACAGGATTTTATTATACCTAATTACAACAGGAATCCATCAAAATTTGATCCATAAAATAATAGGCATATAATACCCTGAACTAATTCACATCCTGGTGCATATTAGTTCTAACTAGGAAGGGGTAGAACCCCCCAACTTCTGCCTGAGATATTCAAAACTGTCCTTACACAATGGTTTTGTGAAAATATCTATAACCTTCTCTTTTGTAGGTACATATTCAAGTCTTACTTCACTACTCAAAACCTTCTCCCTCAAGAAATGATATCTAATGGATATATGTTTCATTCTGGAATGTTGTACCGAATTCTTAGAAATGTTTATGCCACTGGTATTATCACACATAATTGAGATAGGTTCATCAAATGTTACACTAATATCCTTCAATGTTTGTTTCATCCAAAGTACCTGAGTGCAACATGAAGATGTTGCAATGTATTTATCTTTAACAATAGATAATGACATTGAATCTTGTTTCTTACTTGACCAAGCAACCAATCAAGAGCCAAGAAAATAAGCTCTGCCACTTGTACTTCTTTGGTTATGAACACAACCAACCCAATCCACATTAGTATAGGTTTTCAAAGTGAAATTTAAGTCTTAGGATATCATAATCCAAATTTTTTTCTCCCTCTCAAATATCTAAAAAATCCTCTTTACTGCAACAACATATGATTCCTTCGATTCTTGTTGAATTATGGCCGCTAAACAAACAACATACATAATATATGGTCTAGTAGTAGTAAAATACAATAAACCTCCAATCATTGATATATACTTACTTGCATCAGCTTTGGGTGAATCATCATATTTTTTAACTTGCATCTGGTAACAATAGGTATACAAATCAGTTTAGAATTCTCCAACCCAAACTTCTTTAATAATTCAAATATACTTGGACTGAGAAATGAAAATTGATTTTCTATTTTGATTTACTTGTAATCCAAGAAAGAAATTTAACTCACCAATCATAGACATGTTAAAAAATTGTTGGATTTCCTCTACAAATCTTCTACACATTTCATCATTACCTTCAAAGATTATGTCATTAGCATACACTATAGCAATCAACATCTGATCTAAATAAAATTTGTAGTATAAATTTTGTTATCAGCATATCCCTTCTAAAATTTATGTCTGATCATATACTTGTCTAATCCACCATATTAGGCCCTAGATGCCCACTTTAGTTAGTACAATGCCTTCCTCAACCTACAAAATGCATCCAGATCACTTTCTTACTTGAATCCTTCTAGTTGTTCAATGTAGACTTTTTCCTTCAGTTATCCATTCAAGAATGTTGACATTACATCCATCTAATAAACTTTAAAATCTTTAAAAGATGAAAAAGATAAAAAAAAATTATGACCGCTTCCATCTGGGAAACAATGGCATATGTTTCTTCAAAATCAATACCTTTTATTTGAGTGTAACTCTTGCAAACTAGTCTTGCCTTGTTCCTTATCACCTTTCCATTTTCATCCAACTTATTTCTGAACATCCACTTTGTTCCAATCATATTTTTATCTTCCAATATGGGCATAAGTTTCTAGGTTTGATTCTTCTCAATCTGGTCAAGCTCTTCTTCCTTTGGATTTACCTAACTTTGATCATTTCATGCTTCTTCTATAGAATTAGGTTCATTTTCTGATAGTAAACATAATCAAACTTGTTGTTGAGTTGTCTTACTTCTTGTGATGATGTATTTATTCTTATCTCCAATAATCTAATTTTCTTAATAGTGTCTTTGTACATACCTTAGGGTATTAAACTAAGCCTTCAACCAATCAAAGTTGGTTGATTCAGGTAGGGGGAAGTTTATATAAAGATAGATGAAGGCATTGTAAGGGGGTCCAAGGAATTGGTACAAACTGTTCACAAAGGTTCAATAAAAATTCATATTTTTTGCAACATTGGTGTTGTCTTTTGGTACTCTCGAGATATTTGACCATTTGAAGAGTTGTAGAGATTTTTTGAATGTATTTTCTATGCACTTAAATAATTTTGTGTTGATTCATACATTATATTGAAGGTTTGTATGTTTGGTATCAATAACAGTCATTATTCTGGTGTTTTCTCTGTAATAGTTTTGAGTTTTTTTCTTAATGTGTAATCATCCCATGAACTCTTAGGGCCCAAGACTCATGGGATGCATCTAACTTGACATGTAATATATTATTTTAACCAGGCATATGCAGAACAATGGAGAGGAAAAGTCATTACAGTTAACAGATAGAGGAAATGTGTTGAAATTAATGGCACAAGTATTGCAGCGAGTAATCCAGACAAATAAGGGGTACATTTAATGATTTGGTCTGGTTTATATTTTTCATTTAATGGTGAGTCAAGCTCCTTTCACGCTTAGAAGTATTTGGAAACAGGACATTGAAGAAGCCCTAGAAACAAGGGTTTGAGAGGGTTGATTTGGGGCTTTTGATCTTAGAGTTGTCATAGTATGAAATTGATTTGATATTCCTTGTTTTGAAAAAAAATTGAAACACTTTCCAGGATTTGGGGTCTTGGGAAGGCCTAGAACTATTAGTTGCTTTGTAAATCCATCAATTTTCAAGCATTTGTATAGGAATGTAGTCTGAGATCTATGAATTGGTCCAAAAACCCAATAGCCAATCATTTGATATGTTGAAGTAATAGATAAAGGGTGTCTAAAATAGAAATTTTTTCCTTTGATTTTTTGGATGAGTTTTGAGTTAGGAAGTGTTTTCAGTCACTGTAGGGCTACTAGGAAACCAATTAGGCCTTTGGGACAGTTTTGAAGGAACTTGAAGAATTGGATTGTGGGAGTGACTTGAAAGCTTTAAAGCCTTTGAATCCATGAAAATAATTTCCTAAGAACACTAAATATACCATTTGGAAACTTTGTGAATGGGCTAGACAAGTCTCAGTTCATTTGAAGCATTCAAGGGTTTGGAAACCATAGTAACCTCTTTCAAGTTTATAGCTATCCTTTGTTGTTAATAAGTCCACCACCCTTTCCTCTACATCAAGTGGTATCAGAGCCTATGAAAGGTCTTGTGGAAATTTTGTGAGTGTGGTCTTGAGAACCTTGTTGATTTGGATCCTTAGTTAGCCCTTGGAGTTTAAGTATCCTTTAAGGAGAAGCACTTGAGTTGATCCAACTTGTCAAGGAGATCAAGAACCATGTCTAAAGGAGAAGAAGAGTTACCAGCAAGGATTAAAAAACATGGAGTTGGCAAGGATAGTCAAAGAGCAGTTGGAAAATAACAAGAAGTTGAAGGTAGCATTAGAACAAAAAGAGAAGGAGAACAATGAAAATGACAAGATAATGAAAACAATGATGGAGAGACTCTCAGCATTGGAGAAGAAGGATAAAAGCATCAGACTGGATGAGGAAATAGAAGAAGAATGAGAGGAAGAAGAAGTACCCCAAGAGGAAAAACAATTAGATCCTAAAGATCTAAGGATGGCTAGGTTTGCAAAAGCTATAAAGAGTGGAGATACAAGGGCAAGAGTATATTTTCCTATGTATGGAGGAAAGGATGATGATGAAGAGTTGATAGATTGGTTCAGTGTCATTGATAGTTTATTTGATTGTGAAGATGTTGAGGAAGGACAAAAGTTGAAGATTTTAAAGTCAAAGTTGATGGGACATGCCCTACTATGGTGGGATTGTGTTCAAGCATAGAAGAATGGGAAGCCCAAGATTACATCTTGGTACACTATGATGGATAAGATGAAGGCAAAAAAATTTCCTAATGATTATAGGGTGCAACTATACAAGATGTTGTAGGGTCTTAAGAGAAAATACATGGATGTACAAAGGTACACTGAAGAGTTTCATAAGTTGGACATAAGGGTTATTCATGAGGAAGATGATGAAGAGAAAATTGCAAGGTACATGTGTTGGGATTAATGGGAAGTAGTACTGAGAGGGGAGGGGTGAATCAGTACCTCTAAAGATTTTAACACTTTTCACCTTTCATCATTAGTAAGCAATCTGTATTGTATTATTAGCCATATCTGATGTTCTTTCTTATGCATGTAGTATTAATTCATAATCTTAATTGTATACAACATTCATAGAAACATTCATGAAAGTAATAGACATATAACACAAGATATGATATCACAAAAAACTTTTGTTAGGAAGTAAAACCCGCGGTGGGGATGGCACCCACAAAACTTCACTATCTGTAGAATGGAAGGGAGCCACTAAAGGCTTACAATTTATCACTTCTAATGATCTACCCTGTTAGGATTATTAATGTGGAGACCTTTTAGGATCTACTATGTTAATATTTGTAGCAACACTAATGAAGTGTGCACTCAGTTAAGAGATTTACAATAGGACTGTTAAGTCCACCTCCATTGAAAGGATTTCTTAAGTGTACTAGACTTGTTAGAATGAGTAAAATATGTATGACCTGACTCTATGCAGTCTATAATTGCTAATTACATATCCATTAAAGCTCATAGTATATGAATATCACCTATAGTGATTGATTAATACCTTTTCCTTCTCTTCGGTAGCCTGTGTTCTTGTTCTTGAAACTTAATTGATCATTTTCTGTCCTTCTGCATGAATTCTCTTGTTTGATCCTTAGATTCTCTCAGTGGCTACAATAATCATCAAAAAATATTTTCACAATTGATTGAGCATATATTTATATAAGTATTTGACCTATTTTACAATCACGCATTACAATGTTAACTCTAGATCCAAGGTATACAACTTGACCTTGATCCTTTAGTTTGCATGTTTTAAATCAGTTAAACTGATAAAAATAATAATAATTACATTGCTTTCTCCGTACATAATGGATTTAAAACAAATCAAGAAGATAAATATAAAACTTCAGTGATTTATCTGACGTGGAAAGTCAGATCCACTTTTTGTGGGATATAATTAACTATCGATTCTTGATCATCGGTGTGAACTGAAAGTCTGTCAGTGTTCCTTCTTTGAATTTTTTATCAGGTTCCCTTCATCTGTCAGGTTCCACTCTTTGTTGTTTTGTTGGATTGCACTGTTGGTTACTCGTCAGGTTCCTTTGTCCTTTTTTTCATCGGGTAACACTGAATAGTGTTTGTCAGGATGCTCTGTATTTGGTAGTATCGGTAACCTTGGCATTGGGTAGTGTTGTGCCCTGTCTATCGGTGTAGTATAAACTGATGGTGTGTATCATGTTTTTCCTTGCATATACTAATGGAAAAATATAATGTCCTCAATCTCCCCCTTTGACATTAGTATCAAAAATTGATATGTCCATAATACTAAAGTGTTTAGTATGTACACCATGTATATGTCCTTGTCATTATATGACTCCCCCTAACTGTATGCATCGATATAGTATAAGTATATGTACATGTATACTTTCCTTTGTACTATACATTTCCCTTTTTGCTCTTTCCTCATTCTAATGATTGATTGTACATATCATTTCCTCCTTTCATTTCCCCTTTTACTGACTGACTTTACATATCATTTCCCCCTTTCTTTGATACTCGTGACAAAAATGTACAACTTATAAGTTGTCCAAAATGTAACAAAAATGTGCAACTTACAATGTTTCAAGAATATGTGAATGGGTGTTCTTGATATCTTTGATCATTTTCTCCCATTTTTCTTTGAGGAGTTCTAATCCCATGTGCTCTAGCTCAATTATGGCATGCATATCATAAATTTTGTCTAGGACAAACGTTTCTAGGGTGGAAATGAGTGCTCTTGCCTCTGTCATATGTTGTTGCAGTAATGTGAGAGTAGGTAAGAGTTGAACTTGAATCTCATTCACCTCATCTCTAAACTTTGTTTCTATAATCTGAATATCTTTTCTCAGCTTTCTGGCTTGCTTGAGCAGTTCATTGTGCAATTTGATTGCCTCTTCACTATTTTTGAGACCTTGTGCACTTGTTTGAAGATGAGCATAAACCTTTGCTATCTTGTCGGTATACTCCTTTGTGAGTTGATCTAACGTGCATAAATTTTTTATCAAGTTTATAGCTTCTAAAATTATGGGGTCAATTGTGCTTACCAGTTAAGATAGCTTCACCTTTTGTAGTGCCACTTCTTGGCTTATTTTCTCAGCTAACTTGAATTCATATTTCTGTTCAAGTCATTCTTCCATGGCCTTCTCAACATCTATGTTCTGAGATCTGATTGCATCGGTGAGAACCACTAATTGATCAAGCATGGGGGTTGTTTGATCAACATCTATATCAGGTACAATTTGCTGAAGTATTGTTCTTGCAACTTCAAGTACCTTGCTTCTTTGGTGGATTTTCTCAACTTATCTTGCATGGCTTTCCCTTCACAAAGTCTTGCATACTTTGTTAACTCAGTAGGATCCAATGTTCTGGGATCACCTACTAGAATCTCAATTATCTCATCTAGAATCACTGGATTCTTGTTCTTTCTCTTCTTCTTCCTTGAGATTTGAGTAGAAGAATATGTATGAACTACCATTGCAAGTTCATTTTTCTTCTTAGAGATTCTCAGTGAAGGCTTTGTAGATGAAGCTTCTTGTGTTTTCTTCGTAGGGTTCACCTTTCGATTTGGTGAAGACGTCTCTCCATCAACCTTGGGTGTTTCTGCAGATTTCTCTTTTGTTTTCTTCTCCTATTCATCTATCTTTGCTTCTTCACTCTTTTCCTTCTACTTGTCCTCTTCTACTGGTTGTTCTTCTTCTTTGTTTTGATCAGTAGACTTGTCTTGTTGATCATCAGTTGCATCTTGTCCTACAGTTGTATCTTTTGGTTCATCTTTTGTGTCTTTTGTTTTGACATCACCCTTGTCCTCAGGTATGCTTTTATCTACTGCATTTGATTCTTCATTTCCTTCTAGCAGATTTATTGCCTTCATCAATACAGGCATATTATTCTGGGTGCTAGCCTGTGTTGTATATAGAGTAGTTTTTTGCTCATCGGTTTGGTCTTGTTGAGCAGTGACATATTCATCTTTTTGTATTTTATCTACAGGGTCCAGATCTATTATGTCAATGAATGAAGTGTCTGGCCATGTCTCATCAACAACATCCATGTCTTTATTCCCTGGTTTCTTCAAAGCTTGTTTCTTTTCCTGATCCTTAAGAGATATGAATATAACATCATCTTCTTTCTATGGATCTTTATCAGAGTTATAATGAGTGATGTCTTGAATGTCAAGATCATCCATGACTTTATCTAAGTCAATTGGCTCCATATCCTCAACATTATCCAAAGAAATGTGCTTAGGACTTTCTTTATCTTTTTCCTCCTCTACATGAGGTGTGTCGATGAGAATTAATTGATTCTCACAACTTGTTGACTTTGTAGGTAGATCTATAATTTGTCTCCATTTGGCCTCGGTCATGCTACCCAACTCTATAAATTTATCCTCTAGCACTTTATAAGCTCTTATCTTTGCTACAAATTTACTTGAGTACTTTTTCATTATTTCTTTTATCTCTTCCATCTTTGATTTGGGAGGCATGAGTGTGACCCTTGCTTCCTTTTCTATGTGTAGAGCATATGACCATTGTTGTGAAATTCTGTTACCCAGCTCTTTGGGTATTTTGTCAATAAATTCAACTAGTACATATTTGAATTTGACCATTGCCCTAATGATTGCATCTTGTATCTTATGTTGGTCCTCTGGCTCAAGTGTTTCCCATTGTCTGATTTTCCTAGCAGACATGGTGCCTGTTGCAGCAATTGAATCAGCAACCCATCAATTGTTTGAGTGATAAAAATTTTCTTATTTACATTAGGCTCATCATCTTTTGTATCTTCTATGTCATCTTTGGTCCTGACCAGTCTTTTCCTCCTTTTGGTAGGTGTTTGTTTCTCTATTTTCTACTTTGTTTGCTTCTCTGTTTGCTACTTCCTCTTATAGGTCCTCACTTGACCTTTCTTGAGGGGTGTAGTATCTTTTTCTATTTGCCTCCTTTTCCTCTAAGCCACTATGGTTCTTGGTTTATTTTTAGGAGGTGGAGGTGTGTCAGATTCAGTGGCCTTAGAATATGATTCTTGCTCAAGTTTCTCTTCACTGATGGTACCATGTTCATTGGTTTCCTCTGTTTGTTCTTTCTCCTCCTCACTGGCCGATAGAATCTTTTCAAGATTATTTACCATTTTTTTCTTCTTGTTGACAGTCTTCTTGATTACTAGGCCTGATTTTATCTTGGACTTGGCCTCTTCATAAGTTCCAAATCTTGGTTTCTTACTATCAAGTGGCTCATTTATCAATGCATCAATTTCATTTGTTTCTTGATCTATGTTAATCTCATAGTCAAGAGGTGGCAACCAAGCTATCCTTGGTACAACTGGTTTTATGTGAGTAAAATCTTTATCCACCATAAAACATATCGCATCCCTATCTTTTTCAATCAATTGCTCAGGGATCCTCACTCTTTCCATCATCTTTTCCTTGAAGTCAAGGAAGTATCCATCCATTACTGAATCAAATTTGTCACCTAGTGACTTGATAAGGTCACTAATCTGCAATGTGACTGGCTTTGTAGTATCCCACTTCACTTTGCCTACTGAAGGAAAGTATTCTTGAAAGTAAAATAATATACACATTATAAGCAAACCAAACTTACATGTGTTTGTCTTTGCTAACCTGATTGTTGTCATGTTCTCATCAAGTTGTTTCAGTAGGATCTCACATAGATCCATTTGTATTCCTTTAGTGACAATCTTGTAAGTTGTGCTTACTGTTGTTGATGCTATGTTATTTAGCCTGCTTGCTTGGAAGATCTTGTAACCTATCACACATGCACCAAACCTTAGTTCCTCATCGATGATGGTGTTCACCTTGAGTCCTTTGTTATCCCACATAGCTTTGGTGAGTTTCTAAACTTCCGGTTGAGAGGGATGCTTGTGTGCCTCAGGTTTGTCTATTATGGGGTAACCTGTTAAAGCGTGTAACACATCCTTTGTGATCTGCTTAGGTTCATCCAACCATAACTTTTGGTCATGCATTTTGCTCAAAACTAACCTAATCCAGTCAGTTTTGAAAACCCTCAGGAAATATAGGTCATTTGTTATCCCTTTTACTTACAGATTCTTGTGTTCTTCTTTCAGGTTCCCTTGATCATCACACAGCTTCTTGTAAGCTTGATCTAGCTCTAGATCACCTATCTCAGCGATCTTGCAGTGAATGTAGGACCTTACATCTTTTATCAGCAAAACCCTAGGTGGAATTTTTGAAAATGCACTAGAATCATCGGGTTGCGATGCAATCTCTAGGCATATCTTGTACTTTGGTTCCACACAAGTTTTTTTCTTTATCAGCTTAACAACATTCTTCTTTTCATTCTTCAACTTTACGGTTCTTGAAGTGGTTTCCATCGTATTTTGAATTTAGGGCTTTCTTGAAAATAACAACAAAGTTATTCAGTGCACTCGGTACTTACTTCAATCCATGTAGATGGTGAGTGATCTATTTGGGATACACTGGATCAATTCTAGGTTCCTCTTCTAATTGCTCTCTTTTCACTTTGTCTTCGCTCTACTCTTTCTTCTCAAATTGTGTGTGCAGAATGAAGTGCTTCCTTCGATTAGTTATAGACTTTTGCCCTAAGTCTGTCATAAATGCTCAATGACTCATTGGGTCATGACGATGGAGTTCATTAGGAAGACTCTCACATAACATTTTCAGTGTTGATAGGATGCTCAGGATAGCTGTTAAGATTTTTGCTTTCACTGACAGATATCGGTGTTGTTTCAAGACAACATTGTAACTTTGCTTCCTTACCGATGGGTTTCGGGTTACATAGGCAACTTATCCTTTTTATGTGTTGACCAACAATTCTTGGTAAGTGTAGATAGCTCATCCTTTATGTTCACAGATGATTTTTGATATGTGTTTACTGATGGGGTTGTTTTCTCAGAATTGTAACAAGTAGCATAATATGCATCTTTATTCATGCAGATTTTGACTATCTATTCATTTGTATAATGGAACTGATGTAAAATATGACTTGGTGTAGTGCAGTTCCATACTTACTTGTTCTACTTAAGTGGGGGTTGTGATGTCACCAGATCCATTGGATGGGGTGTCACCATTTGCATTGCTTGGTCTAGCCCTCCAGCCCTCCAGATATCTTCAATGGTGTTTCCATTGGGATATATTTTTGTCTCTGTCATTTGGTCTCTGCAGTCTTTCTTGAGATGACCAACTTTATAATAGTGTAAGCATGCCATTCTGCGGTTTGTCTAGCCTCTAGACCTTTTGGTACAATTTCATGCAGTTTGCAACTATGTGGCCATATCTACCACATGTTGTACAAATTGTCCAAGTACTGTAGTCCCATACATATTGATTACTGATTCTCTTTGGTTGATAGGGATTTTCTGGACCTTTAGGCTTCGATGCTTGCTTTTTCTTTTTCCAGCATTCAAGACTTGTGTGCCCATTCATTTTGCATGTAGGACAGTATTTGTCCATGTAGGTTTCCATCTTTGGTTGATCCATCTTAGAATTACATTCATATGCTTTATGTCCTTTCTTGTTACATTTATAACAAAATTCTATGAATGAAGATGTAGATTTAGGAATACCTTTCATTTTGCCTCTGCATACATTTTATGTGTGGCCTTTCTTTCCACAGTGTTTACATGTAAGCTTTCTTGGTCTTGTATTTTCATAGACATTCTTTGGATTGGCTTGATTTGATGATTCTCCATTTTTGGTAAAGCCTAGACCGTTGTTGTTGTTAACTCTTCGTTGTCCTTCAAGAAAATCATCCATTTTTTTATTGCTTTCTTCATCCTTTCTGATAATTTCATTATGTTGTTGCTAAACTCTAGCCTCATGCTTTAGTTTTTCATTCTCTTCTCTTAGTTCACCGATAATCTGTAATTTTTCAATGAGTTCCATATTCATTATGTTTGCTTCTTGACTCATAAGAATAATCTGATTTGTAATATCATGGTGATGCTCAGCATATATTTAAATTTCTAACTCCTTTTCTTGTATTTTCTCTGTAATATTCCTCTTGTCATCAATAGTTAGTGTTCTTTTTGTTTCAGCTTGTCTAGAAGAACTCATCACATCAATCATTCTTACCATCTGGGTCTCTTGGCCAATTTGCAGTATCTTTATTTTCTTTGTCACATGTTGATTGATCTCCTTTAGATTTGTGATGTTTTTTTTTTTATGTATCTGATGCTTTGCTTGTCGTTGATCCTGAAGACTCAAAGAAATATTTAATCTCTCCTTCTTGATAATATTTTTCATTGCTCTGAGTTGCCATACCTTTTCTCTCATCTTGATTCTCTGATGTGGACAGGAGTCTCATTGCTACTAAAGAACCATCTTGGCTCTACTCTGAGATCTTTCTCTTAGATCTCTTAGGGTGTTCACAGCCCTAAACTGAGGTAAGTCACTCTCAACTTTACCTCCTCTTCTAGACTCAGTCCCCATCAAAATGCTTTTCATCTTCTTCTTTCTGAACCTACACAAATAGATTCATTCTACACTCTTATTCAATGTTTTCTAAACATTGCTTTCATTCTCTTCCCTAGCCAGACTATTACCAAGCTCGCCTAAGGTAAGATCTCTAGACTCTATTGTTGCTTCTCCTATAGAAAAAAAAAGGAAACTATGCACAAGGGCTCCTCTCGAGTTCCATTCCAACACATGATTCTCACCATATATTCATGAATCTCAAGGAGCCATTACTGTTTACAACCCAGAACAGGTGAAGAACTAATAACTTGCAAAACAAAAAGAAAGTAAACTAATCTACTTGCATGCAAAATGAACAAAGAAGTTTGATATCCAATAAACACACAATCTGCAACTTTTTATTACAGGAAACAAAATCAAAAACTACAATAATTTGTAACCCTGCAATTTCCTGTAGCTTCTCTCTTTTTCGACCTCTACTTCTCTAGATCTCTAAAATCAAGGCTTGGGATGTTATTAATAAACATCCTCTCATTGGAAACAACCCTAATGGTCCACTTATTCACAAGAATCTCTTCAGGAATCGTTACAACTAACCATACTATCCATAAAAGATAAGATGCACTTTTCACAGGCCTTTACAACTGAATTTGCAGAGCAACAGTAATGCAAACTGACTACCAGTATTGACCGAGCTGCTAGTGTTGGCCAAGCTGCTAGTGTTGGCTAAGCAGGCTGATAGTGTTGGTTGAGCTACTAGTGATGGTCGAGATGGATGAAAGTGTTGGCCGAGCTGCTAGTGATGGCCGAGCTGGCTGACAGTGTTGGCCGAGCTGCTAGTGATGGTCGAGTTGGCTGACAGTGTTGGCAGAGCTACTAGTGATAGCTGAGTTGGCTATGTTGGCCAAGTGACAATGATACCAAGTAGCTTATCCAAGGTTCTTGATGCCTTGGTTGGATTTCTAGACGCTTGAAAACTACCTCACACACACACAACTAAAAGAAACCAACTAAGAAACCTATCCAAACATGGATTGATCTAGTCATATCCATCTTACGGAAATAAAACAAATGACCTTCTAAGGTCCACACACACTCTCCTGACTTGGATTGAGTCATTACATGCTAGAAATAATGAGCTAAGGGTTTGAGCTAGGTGTTCTCCTGCACCATACTCCCCTAGACAAAAGAAAGTTTAATCCATCCTTGGATTGAGCATTTTTGAGTCAATGTCCAACCTTTTGAACTCTGATTCTCTAATCCAAGTAGCATCAGCAACTTCTTTTTCATGCCATTTGACAAGGTGCTCCATGTAGTCTTTTTTCCTAGTCTTCTTGTAGACCCTTGAGTCTAGTATCTTCTCAGCTATCATAGATGGAGTGGGGGTTAATTTCAGATCTTTTACCTCTTGTATTACCTCTTGAAGGTTCTGATCAGCATCTTGAATTGGTCCTTTGTATGCTATCAAATCTGCAATTTTGAAAACTGGTGACAACCCAATGTCTTCAGGAAGCTCCACCTTGTATGCATTGTTTCCATACTTTGCAAGTATCTTACATGGACCTAGCCTATTCGGATGTAGCTTGTGAGGAACACCTTTTTGCAACCTATGTTTGTTCAATTATACCTGTTATACACTGAATTTACACCTCTGATCTCAAGCTCTCTTGGTCTTGATAATCCAGTATAACAAGGGAGTCATCTCAAGGTTGTGGGACCTTATGCTAACTGAGATGAGACCTCCAGATTCTAGG
>MU223225.1:6021367-6032385 GCA_018584345.1 Thuja plicata
TTCCACCATGTTAATGTTGAACCTCTTAACCTTGACTTTGCAACTTTTACCTTTTGTGCTTCAGTTATGCCCTCACATTCAAAATTATTCTCAATACCTTCTATCCATTCCACAACTAGTTCACTATCCATTTTTCCATTAAAGAATGGAATTCCTTCAAGACTTTTGCCTCCTAGGGATCTGAGAGCTTTTAGAAATAGCTCCTCATTCATTGGAGGGTCTGGTTCAGGTATTATGTCTTCCTCATCAACTTTTTGTTTCCCTTTGATGCTGCTGACTTCATCTCCATCTCTGCTTTTAGTTGCATCTGCAACTTCTTGAAGTTTTACCTTCATCTCATCCAAGGCTTCTTCAAGGAGTCTACTCCTTTCCCTTTGGTCTTTTATTACCCTCTTCTACTCATCTACTTCCTTTTTAAGCTCTGCATTGGTGACCATCTTGTTTTAACCTACTGATACTGTTGGCTGGAACATCTACCACAAGCCCAATCAATTTAGGCTCTGATACCAATTTAATGTGGACAGGAGTCTCGTTGCTACTATAGAACTAGCTTGGCTCTACTTTAAGATCTTTCTCCTAGATCTCTTAAGGTGTTCATAGCCCTAAACTGAGGTAAGTCACTCTCAAATTTACCTCCTCTTCAAGACTGAGTCCCCCATCGAAATACTTTTCATCTTCTTCTTGTTGAACCTACACAAATGGATTCATTCTACTCACTTATTCAATGTTTTCTTAACATTGCTTTCATTCTCTTCCCTAGCCAGACTATTACCAAGCTCGCCTAGGGTAAGATCTCTAGACTCTTTGTTGTTGCTTCTCCTACACAAAACAAAAAGGAAACTATGTACAAGGCCTCCTCTCAAGTTCCATTCCAACACATGATTCTCACCATGGATTCAGGAATCTCGAGGGGCCATTACTGTTTACAACCTAGAATGGGTGAAGAACTAATAACTTGCAAAATAGAAAGAAAGTAAACTAATCTATTTGCATGCAAAATGAACAAAGAAGTTTTATATCCACTGAACACACAATCTGCAACTTTTCATTACTGGAAATGAAATCAAAAACTACAATAATCAGCAACTCTGCAATTTCCTGTAGCTTCTCTCTTTTTCAACCTCTACTTCTCTAGATCTCTAAAATCAAGGCTTGGGATGTTATTAATAATCATCCTCTCATTGGAAACAACCCTAACAGTCCACTCATTCCCAAGAATCTCTTCAGGAACCATTACAACTAACCATACTGTCCATAAAAGAATAGATATGCTTTTCACAGGCCATTACGACTAAATTTTCCAAGCAATAGTAATGCAAACTGACTACCAGTGTTGGCCGAGCTGCCAGTGTTGGCCGAGCTAGCTGAGAGTGTTGGCCAAGCTGCTAGTGATGGCCGAGTTGGCTAACAGTGTTGGTTGAGCTGCTAGTGATGGCCGAGCTGGCTGATAGTGTTGGTCGAGTTGCTAGTGATGGCCGAGTTGGCTAATAGTGTTGGCCGAGCTACTAGTGATGGCCAAGTGCCAGTGATACCAATCAGATTATCCAAGGTTCCTGATGCCTTGGTTGGATTTCCAGAGACTTGCAAACTACCTCACACACACACAACTAAAAGAAACCAACTAAGCAACCTATCTAGACATGGATTGATCTAGTCATATCCATCTTAGGGAAATAAAACAAATGACCTTCTAAGGTCCACACACACTCTCCTGACTTGGCTAGAGTCATTACATGATAGAAATAATGAGGTAAGGGTTTGAGCTAGGCGTGCTCCTGCACCATTCTCGCTTCTTTATATTGTTCATAGAATATTTGAATTTCAAGCTTTTTGTTCTCAATATTTTAATCAAGTTTGTACTTCTCCATTGTATGATCTTTTCTCTTAAGCCTTTAATCTTTCCAAGAAGAGACTTAGCTTTGATACCAATTGTTGGGATTAATGGTAAGTAGTACTATGAGGGGAGGGGTGAATCAGTACCTCTAAAACTTTCAACACTTTTCACCTTTCATCATTAGTAAGCAATCTATATTGTATTACCGACCATAGCTAATGTTCTTTCTTATGCATGTAGTATTAATTCATAATCTTAATTGTATGCAAAATTCATAGAAACATTCATGAAATTAATAGACACATAACACAAGATATGATATCGCAGAAAACTCCTATTAGGAAGTAAAAAGTACGGTGTGGATGGCACCCACAAAACTTCATTATCTGCAGAATGGAAGGGAGCTGGTAAAGGCTTACAATTGATCACTTCTGATGATCTACCCTGTTAGGAGTATTAATGTGGAGACTTGTTAGGATCTACTTTGTTAAGAGCTTTAGCAACACTAATGAAGTGTGCACTCAGTTTAGAGATTTACAATAGGACTGTTAAGTCCACCTTCCTTGAAAGGATTTCTTAAGTGTACTACACTTGTTAGAATGAGTACAATATGTATGACCTGATTGTATGCAATCTATAATTTCTGATTACAAATCCATTAAAGCTCACAGTATATGAATATCACCTATAGTGATTGATTAATACCTTTTCTTGCTTGTCGGTAGCCTATGTTCTTGTTCTTGAAACTGAATTGATCATTTTATGTCCTTCTACATGAATTCTCTTGTCTGGTCCTTAGATGTTTTCATTGGATACAATCATCATCAAACAACATGTTCACAATTGATTGAGCATCTATTTATACAAGTATTTGACCTATTTTAGAATCACGCATTACAATGTTAACTCTAGATCCAAGGTATACAACTTGAACTTGATCATTTAGTTTGCATGTTTTAAATCAGTTAAACTGATAAAAACAATAATAATTATATTGCTTTCTCCGCACATATGGATTTAAAACAAATCAAGAAGCTAAATATAAAACTTCAGTGATTTATCTGACATGGAAAGTCATATCCACTTTTTGCGGGATGTAACTGACTGTCAGTTCTTGATCGTCGGTGTGAACTCAAAGTCTATCGGTGTTCCTTCTTTGAACTGTTTGTCGGGTTCCCTTCATCTTTTGGGTTCCACTCTTTGTTGTTTCATCGGGTTTCACTGTTGGTTACTCATCGGGTTCCTTTGTCCTTTTTGTCATCGGGTAACACTAAATAGTGTTTGTCGGGATGCTCTGTATTTGGCAGTATCGGTAACCTTGGCGTCAGGTAGTGTTGTGCCCTATCTGTCGGTGTAGTATAAATCGATGGTGTGTATCATGTTTTTCCTTGTATATACTAATGGAAAAATATAATGTCTTCAACATGGGGGGAATTATGTTCAATATTCAAGATGAATTTAGTATTGCTACCCCTAGATTAGTTGAGGAGTGTTATAAATTGGCCATAAAGGCTAAGGAGAAGATAAAGAGAAAGCAAGAAAGACAAAGTAGTGCAAGAGGAGGGTCTTCTGTGAGAGGAAGAGCTGGTAAAGGTACCACTGATTTTCAGAATAATAGTGATAAAGAAAAAGACAAGCCATACACATCATAGACAAGAGGGGGATATAGAGGAGGAGGAAGTGGAGTGTTTACGAGAAGATGCTTTACTTGAAATGAAGTAGGTCATCAATCATTTAGATATCCTAAGTGAAATGAGGATAAGGGTAGAGACAAGAGGGTGAACTTGGTGGGAGAAGAGACAAGAAAGTAAGAACGACATGAACTACATTAATACTACCAGAGGAAGGAGAATGTTTGCTAGTGGGAAGAGGACAACCATACAATCCAAGCATTTTCAGGTCCAATTGTTTAATCCATGGTAAAGTATGCCAACTCATCATTGATTCAGGTGCATGTCACAATTTGGTTTCATATGAGGTTGTTAACAAGTTGCATTTGAAAGTTTTTTCACATTCTAGTCCTTATTATGCAACTTGGGTTGATACAAATCTGAATTCATTGATTAAGGATCAAGCTATGATTGAGTTTTCTATTGGAGGGTATCATGACAGGGTTTTGTGTGATTTTATGCATATGAGTTGTGGGTATTTAATCCTTGGTAGGTCATATAAGTGTTCAAGAAGTTTTGTACATGATGGGTACTCAAACACCTATCTATTCCATCAAGGAGAGAAAAGGTATAGGTTGATTCCTTTATTGGGAAGACAATTTTCTTCCATCATTTTGTGTTTTGGTAAAGAAGTCAAGTGGAAGGAGCAGCATGATACTGGTTGGAATCGAGAAGAGAAAGTGTAGATTGAAGAAGGGCGGGACAGTCCTAAGGAAAGGGCACTGATGGATCAGAATTTCATCATGATTAGGACCATAAAGTGTCTTATTAGAGGGAAGGCAGATGGAGGTACAGTGGTGACAGGACAAAGACCGATGAAGTTTATCTGAGGGTCTTCAATGTAGACATTGAATCAGCAACATTTCTGTCATGAAGGAAAATAGTCCAATGGAAATGATTTTTTATCTAAAATTTTGTGTATGAATGCAGGGTGTTGGAGGAAAAGGCAGGTAACTCTACGGGAGTATCTCATTCCTCAGTATCAAACCTTTACAAAGCCACACAAGGGGCATAAGAAGCATAACTCTCGAGATAAGATTTCTTTGACTGGAGAGGAGTAAGGTGTAGGGTACCATAGTGATGATCATATTTTTTCATTAGTATACAAAGGAAACATTTTTTGAACCATCGATAACATGATCATCGAAAGACAGGTTTACAGTGCAACCTGACACAGCAGTTCACAAAGGTCACCGAAAATGCTAAGTGCACTATCACCAACAGAATGATCATAGTGTAAACCGACAACACAGTCTACAGTATAAACCAATAGACATTCTACAGAGAAACCTGAGAAGCAGAATGTCTACAAGGACATCATCGATGAAAGACTACAGAGCAACCCGAGCACCAGTCTACCGAGAGACAGGTTTATTTCTGAGAAATGAGGATTTGAGTTACACGTTAGATAAAACACTTAAGTTTTATATTTAGCTTTAAATATTATCTTTAAAACCATTTCTTGAGGGACAAGTATAGCACATGTAATTATTTTAATCAGTCTAACTGATTGTAAACAAGCAAACTAGGAGATCAAGGTCAAGTTATAAACCTTTGATCATAGAGTTTTCATTGTAAAGCGTGAAACATATTTAGGTAAATTCACTATATAAATAGATGTAGAAATCAATTAGACAATGATGATTGTAGCCACAACAGACATCTATGGATTAGACAAAGAGTTTTATGTAGAAGAACAGTAAAAGATGAAATCAGTTATGAAGAACAAGATTCAAGGCTACCGAGCAGAACATAGGTATTAATTAATCACTATAGGTGATACACATACATTGTGAACTTAAAGGATCTGTACTCATAAATTCAAGATTGCATATAATCAGGTCAATAAGTATTTTTGACTACATTCTAACAAGTGTAGAAAATAGAAGAAATCTTTTAAGAAGGTGGATTTAACAATCCTTATGTAAATCTCTTAACCAAGTGCACACTAAATAGTGTTGCTAAATCTCTTAACCGAGTAGACCTAACCAGTCTAAAATGTTACTCCTAACAAGGTAAGATCATCAGAAGTGATCAAACTTGTAGCCTTAACTGGTACATTTTGTTCTGTAGATAGTGAAGCTTTGTGGGTTTCATCCCCACTGCACTTTTTACCTTCTAATAAGGGTTTTCTACGTTACCAATTCTTGTGTCATTGTCATGCCCAAAATTTTACACCCAAAAATGCAACAACTTTTTTTTTTGAAAGGTTGATTAAAGTCTTAAGAATGCAGTTAAGACGTTTACCAAGCTTGCTAAGCTAAGACAAAGATTACTCGGTTAGAGAAATAGGGTGGTGTTAACAAGAATTGTGTGTAGGGTTAAGGGGAATCATGACCGCGTGTCAACATCCCTCAACTCAATGCCAATCTACTTAGTTAAGTTGCTCGAGGGTACTAGTTAAGGTTGACTGAAGTCTTAATAGAGTTTGATGATGTGAGAGTAAACTCTCCCTACGATTGCTTAAAAGAAATTAATTAAATACTTTAATAAGTTACTAATTACGTTAATCTCACTAGGGAAATTACATTAAATAGTTGAATCGTGATACTATTTTTACAATAGTCATTATACTGGCCACATATAATGGCCACATAAAAATAACATTAACGAGTTGGGTATTTTCATAAACTTTTATCTATTAATTATTAAGATCCACTGAAATGAAATACTAATATTCACTATATCATTATTCCTCAAAATGAATTGAATTCACATGTCAACTATATAATTATTATATTCTCAAATCAGCAATAGGGTTCACATTATTAGAAAGTGTCTTATTGACTCCTTTTTTAAAAAATTCATTAACTAATAGGTTTAATTAAAACTTATACATTTAATATCCTTTAGATTCTTCAACTATAAAATTGTCTTAGTTCAATTAAAATTTTCAATTAGGTTCGCAAGGAATTAATGACCATAGTAATATACTTTCACAACTATGAGTCAAATTCTATTTATATAAACTCATTATATTATAAATGATAAATAAGGCTACAATAAAAAAAATTCCTCAAAAGGGTTATTTAAAAGGGACATGCCCTCAAATACACGTATCACACAAAAAAAAAATAAAGAAAAGAGATCATCTCTTATGGAAATCCCTAACCCTAATTCATAATTAGGGTTTGGGGCTAACTTAAGAGAGGAACAAAAGAGCTTCCTTCTCTTTTCCTTCCCATTTTCTCTTCTCCTTCAAGTCTAGAAAACCCTAGGTTCTTGTCTTTCTATGTTTTGAAAAGTTTTGTGCAAGTCTGCAACTTCATGGAAGCAAGGAGGGATACTACAATGTATATATA
The DNA here is from genome assembly GCA_018584345.1 of Thuja plicata. Taxonomy (NCBI): domain Eukaryota; kingdom Viridiplantae; phylum Streptophyta; class Pinopsida; order Cupressales; family Cupressaceae; genus Thuja; species Thuja plicata. The sequence continues at coordinate 6,028,174 of MU223225.1, forward strand.
CATTTTAATGTATGTATATACTTACATCTCTGTAAGTATATGTATATATTTAAACATATATATACGTATTAAACATCTGTTGTTATTGCAGGGTTTAAATGGCGGTTGACTGATCTTTTGTGTCGTGAGGGAGGCAGTTCTAAATTGTTTAGGGCCCACATTTTTGTTTAGAGGTGGGACGGTGGTTGTTGTTGTGTGGCCACCAGCGAACCACAGTCCACGGCTGCAGCCGGGTGCCGCGGCACAGTAGGGGGGCCAAGCCCTTCCCCCTCCCGCCACCTTCCTTAAAGGATGGGCGGGGGAGTATGGGGGTCACGGCCTCCCAGCCGCTTCCCCCTTACACATCTTTTTTTTTTTTTCTTTTGTTTATTAAAATAAATTTTTTATGTTGCATATATATATATATATATATATATATATATATATAAACATGGTATGATACTCATTTAGAATAGTTTTTTTTTTTTGAAGAAAAAGAAAACAGAATATAAAAGATTATGTATATAGTTATATATAAATATAAATATATTTATTTATTTATTTATTTATATATGTATATGTGTATATGTAATGTACATATACACAGCAGACATAGGATTAAATATAGAATGTAAAAGATTTACAGCTTTCTATTTTCTTTATTAATTTGTCTATTACATCCTATATATACTTGTATGTATATGGTTATATTTAAATGTCTATGAATACCTAATGTATTTACATATACCTTTTTTTTGGCACAAACATGAGTATTATGAGCTAATGATTAAAAGAAATCATCTCTAATAGTTTATCTATAACATAACCCTTTCTTTGATGTAAGTTGCATGATGTTTTAATTATCAGATTTCTATCATGTACACTCTATTCTTTGCTTTATGTTTTTGACTAATTATTAATTTAATTAATGCAACAACAAAAGTAACAGGAAATAAATTACAGAAGTTAAAATTTAAAAAGAAAACAGGTAGCTTTGGAGAATAAACATATTTATATGGGTATATGAATTTATATATTTTAAAGTATTTCTTCTATTTGAAAAAGGATGCAACCAGATTTCTACCTCCTATATTTTAGTCATAAGAAGAGATCTTTATGCATTCAAGAGCATTAACACAAATTTGAAAATATTTAACAAATGATATTTCCATATGACATAAGAATGTTTAATTTTAACCACATGACTCTACACTTTCTTTCTTCCTCTAAATACATTTCTAATGTTTGCCTCATGGCCTTTACATAATCATGAAGTGATGTACATAAACAAATATATCTTTTTCTTCCAAGTTCAACATTAAACTTCAATGCAGCTCCAAGCTTTACAAATCTGCAAAACAAAACAAGGGAAAACACATGGGACCATGGGCTGCTCACCACCCAACCTAGGCCTCTTCTGAGGCCACCCTCGAGCTTGGAGAACCAAACAAAGGTGGGTAAAAAAATAACAAGTAACAATATAAGAGACATAGAAAACTCAAATTTTACTCCCAAACCAAAGGCTATCATAAAGGGTCACACAAGGACCCTAAAATGGGGTGAAGTGGACCAAATACCCAAGGGAGAAGGCCAATCCCAACACAAATGATAACCAATCCCTCTCATGGCTTACAAAGAAGGTAAATTCCATCTCAATATCAAACCCACAATCCATCAATATGTCCTTATGTCCCACAAGAAAATTAACAATCAAGGATAGCTTCACGGAGCCCATACTCCATGATTTTTCCCTCTCCTCCTTGAGGAGAGACTCTACACCAAGGGTTGTCAAACTCCTCCACCCCCGAGGCTTCTCTTCCCTCCCAAGGGTGAGTGAGCCTTAAAAATCCCATTAACAACATTTACAAGAAAAGAAGCAATACTCCTATTTCACAAAACATAGAACTTGACTACAAGAACACAACTACGAACCTCAATACAAAACACACTACATTCATCTTTCTTGCAACACAAAATAGAACAACAAGAATGGAGGTGAAAAATGTCCACCAACCTAGATCCAAGCTTATGTTAAGAAAGTTGTAGAATATCTCCCTTTTAGCCTAAGTCCTCTTTCCAATGTCACCAACTCTAGCCAAGTCTCTAAGTTAGAGAGTGGGTGTTCAAACTCTCCCACATGGAGAGTCCCCACTAAAAAGCCACTATAAAACTCATGGGGAGAAGGGAAGCCCTCTAATTTTTCTCTCTTCCCTAAACTCTTACAACTTTCTAAAAATAGATCCTAGAAAGGAAACTCCAAAAAGGAGAGTAAAGACTTTGCATCAAAATGGAAAGGTGGTCTACCCAAGATCAAGCCTCCCAAAAGTTGATTTTCGTCCAACTTGGGAAACCAACTTTTGAAAGGGTCTCTTGGTCAACCAGAGGCTATCCTAGGGTTAAAATGGCCCTTATCTATTGGTATAACAAGTGGGCTACCTAAAAATGACCCCAACACACCCATAGGCACTTTTTAACCCCTCCAAAAATCCACTACAAGGGTACTTACGAAATTCAAATGAAATGACCACACCTCCATCTCCCAAACCAAGGTATGCATATGGGGATTCACTAATATACTTATGTAGGTGGGTGGAAAACCATTCCCAAGTTGACATGTCATGGTCTTAAGTATATTCACAAGTGTCAAGTGACACACACCAACATTTACACATCACTAGACACATGTCATGTCCACTTGGCATAACCACAAGGAAAATAAATATGAAAATACATTTAAGGAATAATTTCTAACAATCAACCATTTATGTTTACAAATTAAATCACAATACAACGAGGTCTTGTCTCTCATTAGACGCAACCTTGGCTTAAACTGAGTTCACATATACCTATGTTTGGTTCCCCAGATTAAATGCCATGGTCTCATACCTGCACACTCAATTTAAATATCAGTAGTCCAAGGAGATAAAATATTCTTCATAAAGACAATAACCAAACTTCAAAACCTTAAGGAAACATCAATCATACTAAATTCATTACAAGCAATGATAATTTCATTTAAGCATATTAACATAGGGTAAGATTCACATTGCATGATAATTTGAATTAATATCCATTTCTAACAATTCTCATATCATCAATAATCCATAGCATAACCATAATATTTTTTGAATCAAATGTCTCAAAATAAAAATTTCATAATAGAAACATGACATAGTCCTTAAGGTGCATCATAGGGTATCATGTATCCAACATCCAAAATGATCAATCCAAGACATAAAACTTAAAGTCCATAAGGTCCACAGTGCATCAAAATCATGTGCTAAGTCTATCATAAGAAAAAATAAGGAAAACTATGATGGGGTTTGGGGTGAGGCCTCACAGTCATGCGTACTTACATTTCATGAATGTTTACATGCAATTAAGTTTATGTTTTGATATTACATGCATAAGATATAAAAACATCTATGGTTGGTAATGCAAGGAATTGATTACTAAAGGATTAAGGGTTAATTGATAAAAAGTCTTAAGGGTATTGATTCACCCATCCCCTCTCAGTACACACCATTCCATTATTCAAACAATTGGTATCAGAGCTAGATCTCTTATTTGAAAAATTTTAAATCACTTGAGAGAAATGATCATACAATAGAAAGGTATAAGCTAGACAATAATATTCAAAATCAGAAGTTGCAGATACTGATCTTCTATGAGAAATATAAATAAGCAATAATCAAGATGAGAGAGCTACTAAATGAAAGAAAATTTATGGCATCTTGCTGCAATGAAACAGACTATCATGAAGAAGATGTAGGATTTGAGAAACATGCAAATCCACAGAACCTGAATACACCTGCATGCAAATGACCTGATACAAAGTAGAAGCACAAAAATGAAAAAGCAGAACTCATAGATGCTCAAAAGAAGAAGCACAATATAATTCTCTAAGTTATGAAAAAACATTACAAATTTCAACCTATAAAGGTGAACAAACCCTAAAACATAAAAGCTAGGTTGCGCAATATAATTAATATAAAGTATTAATTATATGCACCTAAGAGATAGCTTAAGTGAAAAAGAGTAAGAACTAACTGATTACTCTAACACCCCCCCTTAAGCGAAGCTCAGGAGGTAAGAAAACCTAGCATAGCTAAGAAAGCAGGAAATGGGTCCCGGCAACAAGGCCTGATCAGGTACCCAATACAAGGAAATCTCTGTAAACCGGAGACAAAGGAGAAAACCTAGTGGGAAAAACTCCTCTCCAAAAAGAGATAT
>MU223225.1:6033363-6055791 GCA_018584345.1 Thuja plicata
CTGAAGGAGAGCTTGCAAATCTGCAATCTATTTCTCATAGCCATCAAATCTCTTCTGATAACACTGTGACTCATCATGGGTCCCCTTCTGACAATAGGAACATGTAGGGTTTTGAGTCTTCTATTTCTCCTTCTTAGAAGAAGATAGTGGGCCAGTGGAGTGCTGAGAAGAGGAATCAGATATCTGCTTCAGCGTCGACTTCTGTGTATCCTGAGATGACTTGGCAAGCAATGCCTGTGACTGTGAACCTGTAAGGGAATCCATCTGACTGATCTTGGACTGCTCACGAGTTAACCTGTCACAGAAAGTCTCAAAAGAGGGCATAACATGTCGTGCACCCAGTGCATCCATAGTGGAGTAGAAGGTAGAAGTGAAGATCTGATAAGGACCATGAAGCTTGGAGAGTATCAGGAACATACACTCATCATCTGACTTCATCTTTCCAGCAACCTATAAAATAGATCGAAGGGACTTGAACTTCATCAGGAAGTCCTCAATGCTGGTGAATGAGTCAGGTGCCAAGGAGGTGAACTCTGCATCTATCTGGAGAATCCTGAACTGATCCATGGTGCCAAACAAGGTGGAGAACTTGTCCCACATATCCCTAGGTGTAGTCAGGCCATCCAGGTGGAACAACAACCTATCTGAAATGTTCATGGAAATGAGGCCCATCACCTCATCCATCCTGTTTCTGTGCATAAGAGCCTCATAAGGCCTCTAAAGAACTGGCTGAACTGCATCCATGCAAGACCATAAACCTTGTGACATGAGGAGTCTGGTCATGTGTGGCTTCCATGTGTGGTAGTTGTGAGGTGTCAGTCAGACCATAGAGGGGTCCGACATTGGAAGAAGAATAAGACGGAAGTAGAAGGGTCTTTCTGAAGGAAATTGTAGAAAGTAAAATGCACCCCCCCACAATGTATATTCCTATCCCCTGTGCACCACAAATAATCAACTACTGAAAGCATAGAAAAAAAATGAGGGAAAAACCTAAACACCAGATGCAGAGAGGAAGAAAAATGAAGCCTCAACTTCAACACTAAAAATAGGAACTCAAATGGCTGAATTAGGAAACCAAACCAGCATCATTGTGTCCATCTCGGAAAGACCTTTCTGACGATATAAGATACTTGCGTTTTTGAGTCTGTTTGCTCAAGTTATGAGAAAAAAACCAATAGGACCCTCAAAAAACTAGTCATTGGAAGAAAAAAAAAAAGGGCCCACCTTAAAATTGACGGTCGTTTGGCCGTCGGCTGACGTCCTGGTGACGTCAACTGACGTCACTGCCGGTGTGGGCGGAGACTGGGCGGAGGCCGGGCGACGGCCGAGCGGAGGCGGGGCGCTGGTGGTGCCCGAGCAGAGGTCGGGCGGTGACTGGGTGCCGGCTGGTGGCGGCCGGGCTGAGGTTGTGCGGCGGCTGGGCGCCGATGGCGCGCCGGTGCAGCAGCCGGCGGTGGAGGCCCTACGGTGGCGCATGGGTGGCACAAACCGTTTAACACTGTAGGCATTTTTTTAAACGTAGAAAATCATTAAAAAATAATTTATTTATTTTTTTTCAAAAAATTTCTCGTTTTGCGTGTCCGTACGGCCCTAATAGGCCAAAAAAAATTCCCTGTGGTCACAGAGGCCAAAATAGTCAAAATTTATATGTTTTTCGACTCTCCCAGGCCTTCTGAACGCAATGGCAGAGTCCCTTTTTGCTCAAATGACTCCAGAAAATGGTGCCTCCTTCAAAGTGACAAAAAAAACCCCAGATAAGCTGTAGCTGTTGTCTTCAAATTGTGGCTTCAAAAACCTTCGATCAGGCGGCGACAGGGTGGCTCTGATACCATATAGGATTTGAGAAACATGCAAATCTACAGAACCTAAATACACCTGCATGCAAATGACCTGATACAAAGTAGAAGCACAAAAATGAAAAAGTAGAACTCAGAGATGCTCAAAAGAAGAAGCACAATATAATTCTCTAAGTTATGAAAAAACATTACAAAGTTCAACCTATAAAGGTGAACAAACCCTAAAATATAAAATCTAGGTTGCACAATATAATTAATATAAAGTATTAATTATATGCACCTAAGAGATAGCTTAAGCGAAAAAGAGTAAGAACTAACTGATTACTCTAACAGAAGAGATACCTAATTTGTTTGAGTCATCAGGATCTACATCTAGCAATACATCAGACACATCTTAAGGAAGCATTATAAGTCTGAATGAAATCAATCAACATCTGATAGAGCAAGAAAAGGTACCGTGAATCCATCAAGAGACATAGATAGTAAGGATGATTGATGTTATGAATAATTCTAGACAAACTAAACAAGAAATAACATTAGCTATTGATGACAGGAGGATGATCACTGAAAAGCTACAAGAGAGAGACTGAAATACAAAGACATACTGAACATCATCATGAGATCACCAATCAAATTGTTCTTATGAGTCATGAGGAAAACTGAGTGAACATAGAACTTAATGGGAAATTGGAAGTTATTGGTGAGCTAAGAGAAGAAAACGAAAAACTAAAGCATGAAGTAAGGATTCAGCAACAACACAATGATATGATCAAGAAAGTTGAAGAAAGTACAAAAAGAATGGATGATTTTCTAAATGGACAAAGAAGACTCAACAACAATACTGGTCTAGGGTATACCGAGCATCGAGAATCATCATACCAAGCTGATAAAAAAGATGTCTACACAAATCCAAGACCAAGGAAGCAGTCATGAAATGTTTTTAGGAGCAAAGCTAAAGACATTCCTAAATCCACATCTACATTCATAGGTAAATGTTATAACTATAACAAGCATGGACACAAAGCACATGAATGCAAATCCAAGGTGAAACAACCAAAGAAGGAAACCTACATGGAAAAATATTGTCTCACTTGCAAAATGCATGGGCACACATCTCTTGAATGCAAGAAGAAAAAAAATCAAACATGGAAACCTAAAGAAAAAGAAAATTCTTATCAACCAAGAAGATTTGGTAACTCATATGTCTAGGATTACAACACATGGACAAACTACACAACATGTGGTAGATATGGACACAGTTACAAACTGCATCAGAAAATGGATGAGAAGGTCTAGAAGTTGGACTAACCCTGGAATAGCATGCTTACACTATCATAGGGTCGCTCATCTAAGAAAGGAATGCAGAGACTAAGTGATAGAGTCAAGCACCTTATCTAATGGAAACACTATTGAAGACATCAAGAAGATGAGAAACAAAATATGGAGGAAAGCTACAAACACTGAAGATGTCGGACCAAGAAATATAATTGGTGACACCTTATCCAATGGATCTAGTGATTCCACCACCCCCACCTAAGAAGAACAAGTAAGCATGGAACTACACTATACAAAGCAATATTTTACATCAATTCCATTATACATTGATAAAATGCCAAACTAGCATGAATAAAGATGCACTATGGTATTACTTGTTATAAATTTGTGAATCCAATCTTGTCAGTCATAGCATACTGAGAATTGTTAGTATACATATAAAAGCTAATTTTTTAATGTAAACCGAGCATCATCGGTAATCATGTAAAAATACAATGAAGTCTTCGCTACATACCGATCTCTGTCGGTGAACATGAAAGGTCAAATTGAATTGACACTTACCCCAAGCAATGTATACTCATCGAGCCAAAAATTTTGCATGATGACCGAGCGACTCCATCTTTGACCACCGAGAAGTAGGTAAAAGAATTAATTACATGACTTATGGTATTGTCTATAAAAGGGTGATGGAAAATATCATTCATTCATAAAGTGATTAAGAGCAAAGAGCAGAGTGGAGAATAAAGTGAAATATAGCGACTAGATTACAGAGTGACTCATAAGTATATTTACAATATTTAGACAGATTAAAAGTAGCTACATCAGATCAAGTGAGTAACTAAGACTCACCAAGCTCACAGTTTGTTTATGGGAAAAGCCCTAATTTCCAGAAACATGTCAACCACATCTCTGTTTCCAAGATCAAGAATGCAAAGGTTAAAAAGGTTAATTTGATCAAGAACTCTACATGTGAAGAGCCTAAGTACAAATTTTTTCTTGAGGTTGCTTCACAACCCGACGACACTGGATTGTTCTCAAGCATACCACTTAGGGTTTTTCTAGTCAAGGATGTTTGAGCCTATATCCACTGTAAGGTTGTAGAGATCGTAGATCTCAAAGTTGAGGAAGCTTACAAGAAGCTTTGCACCAATGGAAACATCAAGGATGAACATAAACACATTGAGGTAAAAGGGATGAAAAATGCCCTAATGTTCTTGAAGGAATTCAAAATCGAGTGGATCCGAATAGTTCTTAGCCGGGTACATGACCGAAAGATGTAGTTGGAAAAGCCAAAACCGATCACCAAGGATGTATTTGTTAGTAATAACTGAGAGGGGGGTGAATCAGTGGCCTCAAAATTTATCCTTCAACTATTTACCACCAATAAAATAAACCTCATATTATTAAGTCCCTACAAGATTCATGCCATGAAATACTTATAATGATTAACTATCTGTCATTTTTCCTTGTCTATCCTTATTCTCCTTGATTACTGATAAGTAGTAAAACTATTTACCGAAACTCAGTAAATAAGCAAAGTCTACCAATCCATCCAAAAATGCATATGTGAAATGTAAAACAGTAAAGTAATAAACCATACACACATAACACATGGATTTTAATGTGGAAACCCTGTTAAGGGAAAAACCACTGGGACCGGTACACCAAATTTTCACTCTTCTGAAGTGAGCCCTGTTAGGAGCCAACCCTGTTAAAGGTTACAAACACACTGTTAAGTGTGACCTTGTTAGAATATTTTATACATATATGTTGTCACTTAGTATCGGGCATCTATTGCTACCATCCTTGAATTAGCCCCCTTCTTAGACTATCAATAGGTATCGAGCAAGTCCAATGCTACTTTCATGAATCAACCTTTTTGGCACTCCTTCAGATGTACCTCAATATATAGAAGACTGTTAAGTCCTACTTGTTACGAGACTTGATGCTTCAATGGTTAAAATGAAACATTATGACCTATTTATGATGCAACTTTGAATTGCAGATTTTTAGATTTATTTATGTACATTACCTCTCTGATCAATGTATCAATTCAATTCTTTGTGCTACACACTTTCTTCTTTGTGATCTTGTGCTTCACTATTCGTTAGTGTTTGTAGAATTTTGTATCTCTCCTTTAGCTTGATTGATCAGGACTATATGAAGTTATTCTTCATCAGTTTCTCTTCATCATCCTCTTTCTATTCACTCCCCTTCCCATGCATATGAAAACAAATTAAGCTTGTCTCTTATATAGACATGATATCCATTGATTCTTGATTCTTGATTCTTGGCTCTTGGCGTGAAAAACAATCTAGAAAAAACCCAGTTAAGTCTATCTTTAGCTCTTTCCAACTAGATATTTTGTCATTTTCTGAACTCTCTATTTTGTCGGTCAACTCTACAGTTAGTCGTCGGTGACAACTGATAGTTCCATCGATGTAACTCCAGTTAGCTTTGGGATCTCCGTCCATCGGGCATCATTGGATTTTACTCGTCGGGCAACTCTGTTTTCAGCTCGTTGGGCATCCTGTGGTTTTTCTTCATTGGGAAACACTATCTTCTGCTCGTCAGGTATCACTGTGACTTTTCTCTTTTGATTTTATCGATGGTGTGCACTCCGTCGGTGTTGTCTGTCACTTGGTGAATACTTGACATTTATGCATTGTTGAAAGCATAACCTTTGTTCCATTGATTCTCTGAAGTCTTTGGTATTATGTACATGACCGTACAGATGATATCAAGTTGACATCAATGAAAATACAAACCATTAACTGATTTAATGTCTTACATTATCTTCAACTTAACATTATCAAACATTCAATCAATTACATGTCATCAGTATTACACAGAGTAACCGGTTATCCAGTAACCGACAAGGTTAAAGCACTCAAACATCCTCCTTGACCTGATATAGAAAAGATGACAGGTGCAGTGTGGGATGGCATATGTTTGAAGGTAAACTCCATCACTGATCTAGGACTGGATTTTGGTGCATGTGTATTGGGATACAAGGTATTCCAAGCTGGTCGGTTAAACATCATAGCATGCGGAGCAGTTGACACTGCCCATAAGATTGTGAAGAAGGGATTACAACTGGACCTATCTGAGCTTCTACTGAAGCAATTGGAGGAGAACATGAGGACAATTGGGTTAGCAAGGACTATTTCATGTAAGTTCAAATCACTCCTCATGTGTACATTTTTCTACTTCCATGACTTATTACCATCTGTTTGTAATGTCAATTAGGACACTACCCGACCAGTGACAATTCAAATTAGTGAATTTATTAAGTCACTAGGGGACAACTTTACATTAGTCATGGATGCATATTTCACCAGATTCAAAGACAGAATGTAAAAGAGGATTAGGATACCTGGACAACTGGTGGAAAAATATAAGGATGATATATGTTTCATGGTAGATACTGACACCACATTGATAAAACCAGTTGTACTGAGGACAGCATAGTTACCACCTCTTGACTATGAAATCAACATTGATCAGGCCACAAATGTTATTTAAGCATTACTGAATGAGGCAGTTGACAAATCACTACCTAGATTTGGCACCTATGAAGAAGCTAAGGCCAAAATTAAAACATGCCTAGTAGTGAAGAAGATTGACAGAAAGAAGACTAAAATGGTTAAGACACTTCAAAAGAATTTATTGGTTGATGATGAAGAAATAGAACAAAAATATGACACCGAGGGACAGTCACCCGTCAGTGAAGGTGAACAAGTGAGTGACTCTGAATCAACTAAGTCTGATGCACCACCTACAAATAAACCAATAACTACTGTTGTATCCAGGATGAGGAGTCAAACCATAAAAGATACAGACTCACCACCTTTTAAGAAAGGACAAGTGAGGACTTATAAAAGAAAGCCTCAAACTGGGAGAACATCAGAACCAAAGAGAAGAAGGAGATTAATCCGAAGCAAAGAAAATAAGGAAGACACTGAACAAGATGAACAAGATAAAAAGAACAAAGTTCCTACAACAATTGATGAGATTGTTCCATCAATCATCAAGACAGGTAGCATATCAAATCCTAAGATAAGGCAATGGCTAACCTTATCTCCCGAGGATCAGAAGAAGATTGAAGAATCCATCATTCAGGAAATGATTGCATTCAAGTATGTACATATACAGTTTGATAAGATGATGCCACAAGAACTTAATAATAGCCTATCAGCAAGGTGGACATATGCACTAAAAACTGAAAAATAGATAAGGGAATGATCCCTAGTAACAATTATGCCACCCTAGTCAAAGATGGAAGAAATTGATGAGATGATGAAGAAGCATTCAAAGAAGTTCTCAGCAAAATTGAGAGCCTACAAAGTACTACAGGAAAGCCTAATAGATCTTGACAAAGAAAGCGATGAAGCTTGGAGAGGAATACTCAATCTACCTAAAGAGGATACAAGCCCCAATAAGGTATTAGCTATTACCGAGACCCCTCATAATGAAGAGATATAGGCTACACTGAGCCCATAACACATCTTCATAAATGACACCGAGGACATCAATCCAGTTGAATTAACAACACAAGAAAGCAAGGCCATGGATTATGTACCTCAAATTTTGCAGTCATTAGGAGACACAACAGATGTCAAAATCCAAAATATGACAATAATAGATATCACTGGAGGTGATCCTTCCGATGAAGTAAAGGAAGATGAATATGTTATTTTTTCCACCAAGTAAATCAAGGAACAAGACACTACAATGGATGTTGCACAAACAAATATACCAAGTGACATACCATTATTGACACAAGATATCAATATAATGATAGAAACAAAAGATACAACACCTGAGCATGATGCAAGCATACCCAAGGATAAGGGTGATGAGGATCATAAAAGCACAAATGATGAACAAAAAGGTACAAGTGGATAAGAAAAACAAGGTGATGCCAAGAATACTGAGAAAGAGAAAGTTGTAGAAAAAAGATAAGGTTGATGTAGAGATGTCTACAACCAACCGACAGGTGAATACCAAGTAGAGGGATAAGGGCACAACACCTCCAAAACCTTCACCAATTACATCAGACCAAGCAAAGGAACTTGATATGGTACTACATACAAGTGCTTCCACTAATCTTGCAAAGAAGAAGAAGAAAAATAAGAATCTAGTCACATTGGATGAAATTATTGACATAACATACTATGATCCTAGTACATTGGATCCAGAGTCACTTACAAAGTATGGTGAACTTTATAAAAGAAAGGCAACTCGGGAAAAGCTCAGGAAGGAGCACAAGAACTCCCAAGTCCTGGAGACAACTAAAGATATACTATTGTAGATTGTACCTGACACAGATATTGATCAAAGTGCACCTATACTTGATCAATTAGCAATTCTTACCGATGCCATCACATCACAGAATGTAGATGTTGACAAGGCAATAGGAGAACGTGCTGATCAAAAGTGTCTATACAAGCTTACAGAGAAAATCAGCTAGGAAGTGGAAGAACAAAAGGTAAAACTTTCTAAATTAGTTACTACTATAGAACCAATAATATTAGAACTAGTAAACATAATTCAAAAGTTGTGCACATTAGAAACTTTCACTACCGAGTATACTGACAAGTTGGCCAAAATAGATGAAGATCATAAGGAAAGTACACAAGGTCTTACAACTGATGAAAATGCATTCAAGTTGCATTATGAGAAGCTAGTTAAATCTAAACGGTTGAGACTAGAGATTCAAGAGGCATAATCTAAAATCCGAGATGAGGTAACCAAGCTCCAATCTCTACTACTACAAAATCTCACACTACTGCAACAACATATGACTTCGGCAAGAACATTGATTGCCACCCTAGAGATGTCTTTTACAGAGAGCATATATGATATGCATGCAAGACTCGCCTTATAATTCATGACCCTTGAGCACCTCAAAGTGAAATGGGAGAAGATGATGGAAGACATACAGAAATTCCATTCCCACATTTTTGAAAAATGGTAAGAATTACACCTTTGTCATTATTTTCAAAAAAAGGGGGAAATGATATGATGAAAGGGGAAATGATAAGGTGAAAGGGGGAAATAATAAAAGGGTAACTATATGTATATATGTGTAAAGGAAGGAACATGTACATATACATACTGAGGCATGCATAAAGGGGGAGTCATATTGACAAGATAAACACATGGTGTATATACTAAACATTTTAGTTTTACACATATCAGTTTTTTATACTAATGTCAAAGGGGGAGATTAGTGATCATATTTTGTCATTAGTATACAAATAAAATAGTTTTTGAACCGTCGGTAACATAATCACCGAAAGACAGGTTTACAATGCAACCCGACACAACAGTTCACAGAGGTCACCGAAAATGCTAAGTGCACTATCACGGATAGAATGATCACAGTGTAAACTAACAACACAGTCTACAATATATAATAATAGACAGTCTATAGAGAAACCTAAGAGTGGAATGTCTACAAGGAAATATCTGATGAAATACTATAGAGCAACCCTAGCACCAGTCTACCGAGAGACGGGTTTATTTCTGAGAAATGTGGATCTAAGTTACACGTCGAATAAAACACTTAAGTTTTATATTTAGCTTTAAATATTATCTTTAAAACCATTTCTTGAGGGATAAGTAAAGCATGTGTAATTATTTTAATCATTCTAACTGATTGTAAAATGCAAACTAGGAGATCAAGGTCAAGTTGTAAACCTTTGATTATATAGTTTTCATTGTAAAGCGTGAAACCTATTTAGGTAAATTCATTGTATAAAAAGATGTAGAAATCAATCAGACAATGATGATTGTAACCTCATCAAACATATATGGATTAGACAAAGAGTTTTATGCAGAAGGATAGCAAAAGATGAAATCAGTTATGAAGAATAGGATTCAAGGCTACCGAGCAGAACATAGGTATTAATCAATCAATATAGGTGATACACATGTACATTGTGAACTTAAAGGATTTGTACTCAGTAATTCAAGATTGCATATAATCAGGTCAATAAGTATTTTTGACTGCATTCTAACAAGTGTAGAAAATAGAAGAAATCCTTTAAGAAGGTGGATTTAACAATCCTTATGTAAATCTCTTAATCGAGTGCACACTAAACAATGTTGCTAAATATCTTAACCGAGTAGACCTGACCAGTCTAAAATGTTACTCCTAATAGGGTAAGATCATCAGAAGTGATCAAACTTGTAGCCTTAACCTGCACCTTCCATTTTGTAGATAGTGAAGCTTTGTGGGTTTCATCCCCGCCGCAGTTTTTACCTTCTAACAGGGTTTTTACGTTACCAATTCTTGTGTTATGTGTACTTAAATTTCATGAATGTTTCTATGAATGTTTACATGCAATTAAGTTTATGTTTTGATATTACATAGATAAGATAGAAAATAATCTATGGTCGGTAATGCAAGGAATTGATTACTAAAGAATTAAGGGTTAATTGATAAAAAAGATTACGGGTACTGATCCACCCCTCCCTTCTCAGTACACACCATTCCATTATTCCAACACATAGACATTCTATTAAGACACCAAGTACATTCAAAGAAGACAATATCTTTATGAAGACACCATTGATTAAAGGAGAGAGTTTAACATCAAAGAAGATCAATTATGAAGTTCTAAAGCCTATAATGGCTTTCAAATAACAAGTGAATGTAATTTTCCTAAAGGACTAATATGCTTTGTAAGTGGACCAATAATGTCCAAGGGTGTCAAGGATTTTTTAGGGGTTAATTAAGATTTAGAAGTGTTTAAAATAAGTCTCCAAGGTGTTGGAAGACATTAGGCATTCTTATTTTATAGTTTTAATTAGTTTTAAGTCATTTTCCAAAGTTTAAAATTCATATTTTCAAATATAACGGTTATAAATGTATTTTGGAGGGAATTTGTATTTAGAGTGTTTTAAGGCTTAAACTAAGCCTTCAACTTATCAAATTTGGTTGAGTCGGGTAGGGGGAATTTTATATAAAGATAGATGAAGGCATTATAAGGGGATCCAAGGAATTGGTACAAACTGTTCACAAAGGTTCAATAAAAATTCATATTTTTCTACAACCTTCGTGTTGTCTTTTGGTAATCTCAAGATCTTTGACCATTTGAAGAGTTGTAGAGATGTTTTGACTGTATTTTATATGCACTTAAATCATTTTTTGATGATTCATACATTGTATTGAAGGTTTGTACGCTTGGTATCAATAACAGTCACTGTTTTGGTGTTTTCTCTACAACAATTTTGAGTTTTTCTTAATGTGTAATCATCCCTTGAACTCTTAGGGCCCATGGTATGCATCTAACTTGACATTTAGTATATTATTTTAACCATTCATATGCATAACAGTGGAGAGGAGAAGTGATCATAGTCAACACATAGAGGAAATGTGTTGAAATTAATGGCACAAGTATTGCAGTGAGTAATCCAGTCAAATAAGGGGTAAATTTAATGATTTTGGTTGGTTTCAATTTTTCATTTAATGGTGAATCAAGTGCCTTTCATGCTTAGAATTTTTTGGAAATAGGACATTAAAGAAGCCCTAGAAACAAGGGTTTGAGAGGGCTAATTTGGGGCTTTTTATCTTAGAGTTTCCACAGTATGAAATTGATTTGATATTCCTTATTTTAAAACAATTTTGAAACACTTTCTAGGAGTTGGGGTCTTTGGAAGGCCTAGAACTATTATTTTCTTTGTAAATCCATCAATTTTCAAGCATTTGTACAGGAATGCGGTGAGATCTATGAATTGGTCCAAATCACCAATAGCCAATCATTTGATATGTTTAATTAATGGATAAAGGGTGTCTAAAATATCAATTTTTTCCTTTGATACTTTGGATAAGTTTTGAGTTAGGAAGTGTTTTCAGTCGCTGCGGGGCTACTAGGAAACCAATTAGGTCTCTGGGACAGTTTTGAAGGAACTTGAAGAATTGGATCATGGGAGTGACTTGAAAGTTTTAAAGCCTTTGAATCCATGCAAACCTTGCCTAAAAACACCAAATCTACCATTTGGAAACTTTTTGAAGGGTCTAGAAAAGTCTCAGTTCTTTTGAAGCATTCAAGGGTTTGGAAACCATAGTAACTTCTTTCAAGTTTATAGCTATCCTTTGTTGTTAATAATTCCACCACCCTTTCCTATGCATCAATAAATTCCTAGGTTTTATTCTTCTCAATCTGGTCAATCTCTTCTTCCATTGACTTTACCTAACTTTGATCATTGCATGCTTCTTCTACAGTATTAGGTTCATTTTCTGATAATAAACATAATCAAACTTGTTGTTGAGTTGTCTTAATTCTTGTGATGATGTCTTTATTCTTATCTCCAATAATATGATTTTCTTAATGGTGTCTCTATACATACCTCTGGTTATTACTTATAGATGTTAGAGCTATCTTTGCCTCTCCATATTCTTCTTTCTTATCTTATTTTCCTTTGTCCTCTGAGTCAAATTCAGATTCAATATGTTTGTCAGGAGTTCTTTGGATATCTTCATCAAATTTCACATTCACACTTTCAAATATCTTGCTTAGTCTTGTGTTATTACATCGGTATTCTTTTCTCTTTGTAGAATGACCCAGAAATATGCCTTCATCAGCTCTACTGTCAAACTTTCCAATATTGTCTTCATCTCTCTGAATGTAGAATTTACTTCCAAACATTTTGAAATACTTTACTATCAGATCTTCCATACCATAGCCCATATGATGTCTTCCCATATTCCCTTGTGAAAAGTACCCGGTTAAGAGTATATATTGTAGTGTGTATAGCTTCTCTCTAATAGACCTTTGTTTCTTCTTTGATTGTTCTGGTTTCTTGAATTTTCTGGTTCATTCTTTCTACCACACCATTTTTTTGTGGTTTCCTTAGGATAGATAACTATCTTTTGATGCCATGTTTCTCACAAACATTGTTGAATTCATCAGAAGTAAACTATCATCCTCCATCAGACCTCAAACACTTGATTTTTATATCTACTTCATTCTCAACTCTTGCTTTGAATATCTTGAATTTTTATAATGCTTGTGATTTTTCTCTTAAGAATGAAACCCAAGTTAATCTAGAATAATCATAAATTAAAAGAATAAAATATCTCTCACCTTTTCAGCTTCTTTTTCTAGTTAGACCACATAGGTCAGTCTGTACAAAATCTAAGAAACTAGCAGATGAATGATATTTTCCTTTTAATGATTCTCTTGTCTTCTTTCCTTCTTGAAATCCTTTGCAGATAATATTGTCTGGTTTGGTTAGCCTTGTAAAATCTCTAATTGCACTATTGAACTTATCCTTACAAAATTGTCAAAGTTAATGACACCTCATTCGGTCCTAGAACCAACTATCATCAATCTACGATATTAAGCATCTCTTCTCACTTTACAGTTGATACATATTTCATGTTAGTATTCACAAGCACTTAGGGGGGTTGAATCAGTGGAGACAAGTACTTAAAAAATTTCACCATTGATCTAAGAAAGCTAATCAATAACTTCCAAATAATTAAACATGTAGCTAATAATATCATATATAAGTAAACAACATCAAGCATCTACACAATTAGCACATATGGCACATATATTTTTCATTTGGAAAGCCTTGTTAGAGGGGAAAACCATGG
Source organism: Thuja plicata (assembly GCA_018584345.1). Classification (NCBI taxonomy): domain Eukaryota; kingdom Viridiplantae; phylum Streptophyta; class Pinopsida; order Cupressales; family Cupressaceae; genus Thuja; species Thuja plicata. Next base: position 6,047,047 of record MU223225.1, read on the forward strand.
TGGGGATGACACCCACAAATCACCTTACTTTAGTAAAAATGTTTGCTCTGTTAGGAGCTACAATACCCTTTCTAGGGTTCACCCCGTTAAAAGTGACTAGTACCTTCTTAGAAGTACCAAAAGACTTGTTAGAGTCTACCTTTTTAGAGGATTTAAACCTTCAATTAAGAAGTTACCTTGTAAAAGGATTTACAATAAAGACCTGTTAGGATCTACCATGTTAAGGGATTTAACCTGCTCCAACTGTTAGGAAACAACAACAATAATCATATGTAGAATGACACTACTTTCCTATCAAATCCTCTCTGCTCCTTTTCTTTCTGACATTGTACTTATCCCTAATTCTTCATTCTCTAATCGATGCACTTGAAAATACAATTGCAACACTAAATAACATGATTTAGATCTCCTTATATAATGTGTTCTTAAGTGGCTTAAGACCTAAAAATCGTCCATCAAAGTCGACACAAAATATTTAGAAACCTCCTTGAAATGACAATCAATCATACCTAATACATCATCCCCAAATGTAATATACATTTCCATAAACAATATCCAACCTTAGATCCATTACCTTAACTGTTTCATCATGAAATTTTGATCAGTGACCCAATAGGTACATTGTCTTCCACATCAAAAACATAATTCACGCAAAACATCAACTTAGATGTCATGGTTAGACCAATGGATTAATCATAACATATAAATTTATTGTCTAATACTACATCATCTGATTTTATTTTCAACTCAACCACTACCACTTTAATTGACTGAAATTGTTCTTCCTATACACCTCTAGTACACCGATCAACACAATTAATTATTTCTCCCTTCATCGATCATGTACGGATCTTACCAGCTTCTCCAATAATATTAATTGATCATGTTTCCATCAATACAACCAATTATGTATCTTCATATGACCGATATTTAAATCTCCTCCAAAAACTACTATAGTACCAACAATCTCCCCCATTGGCATTGATGGCAAAAACTCTGTATAAACTCAAAAACTCTACCATGCATAACTCTAGAAGTATTGACCTACATTGTACCCATACATAATTTGACTCATTCAACTCATAGTCCCCCTTTCTCTATACATACTCTCTCTTTCTATACTCATACTCATATATCTCCCCCTTTTTGTCAACAATGACAGAGGATCATAAGTGCATACTAGAATTACATTATGTTAAAGACATCCTTGAAGTTTATCTTTGTAGACTCCAATGTATTCTCCCATGAATCTGGTAAGTGCTCCATAGATATAATTTTCCCATGTATTATCGATTCTAACCCCTCCATATCATTCAAAGTACTCACCTCTGGTAGAATTAGTCTGGTTTCTACAACTCTCACATTCGGTTGCATAAGATCTATGGTGGGAGCTAAATAGGTCTACAAATCCATAAGTATTATAATTCTTTTATCTTGATCTTCTTACAATTTCTTCACTTGGTGTGTAATCATTTTGACCTTAGCACTATATTCTAAATCAAAAAAATTTGGGGGATCAAACTTTTCAACCAAAGCATTAAGCTCCTATTGAGCTTCCTCTCTCTTCTTGTCCAGATCTTTTGTAAAAGAAGTAAACTTGGACAGTTTTACAAGTTACTATCCTACCTCCTATAGGATTTCCTTTACTTTTTTCACTAGAACTGCAAGTGACTCTTTTTCTACTGATATAATCTCTTTCAACTTTTCAGTTCATTACTTCTCATACTCTTTCATTGCCAAATTCATTGGTGCATTCTCCAAGTTAGGTACTTGATCAGAAACAACTTTGACCAAAATACCCAGCTAATCAAAAGGTTTTTCTTTTTTTACATATGCCACATCAGGTACTAGATTATTGATGATATTCATTTCCCCTTTTAGTATTTTGACCTTCTTCTTCTTCCCCTTTAATCTATCTCTTTCTGCTTTCTCTCTAAGCTTCTCAAACATCTTCATCAGCTCCTTAGGAGTCATCTTAGTAATGTCAATAGTTGCTTGGATTTCTTCATCTTCAGGTTCTCCTTCATCTTCTTCCTCATAACTATCAGAATTCTCTATTTTCTCTTCTTTTTTGTACTAGCTTCACTGGTTAGGACTAATTTCCTTTTTACTGACAATACATCTTCATCAATCTTTTGTTCTTCACCTTTTAGTTTTGTCACTTCTTCTGCAATCTGTTCTTCTGGTGCATCAGCCTCTGGTTGTGAATCAATTATTTGTATATGCTCAAAGATATCAAAAATAACATTTTCAATCACCTCTTTGATCTCTTCAGATTTAGACTCTTGATCTTTTTGTTTCTCTTCTACCGATTTGTCCTTGGTTGTTGTCACAGATTTCACTAACTTTTTCCATGATTCCACTGTCTCATCTCTCACTGATTGTATTTTTCCAATAAGAATCCTTGAGAATTTGTTCCTTGTCTTGAATTCTTCTCTCATTGCTTCAACCATTATCTTCACATCCTCAATTTTTAATTCAGGTTGTAATAGTGCAAGTTCTTGCTCCATCATTACTCTATCACCCTTCAAAGATTCTCTCCATCCTTTTTCAACTTCCCTATGTAGTTCCTTAGGTATTTCCTTGTATAACTCACTAGGTGCTTTGCAAAAAGTATGTAGACTCCCTATGATTGTATCTTTTATCTTCTTCTTGTCTTCAGTGGCACATGTATCAAAGCACTTCACCACATTTGTAATTCTTCCATTCTCCTTAATATCTTGAACTATGCTATCAACTACAATACAATCATCAACCTTTACAAATTTCACAGTAAGTTTTCCTACTACAGGGGACTTCTTCCCACTAGCTCTTAGTTCCTTTTGTTCCTTCTCAGAATCAGTTCCAACTCATCTTTCTTCAGCCTTATCCTTACTTTCCTTCTTGTTCTTAGACTCTTTATAGTCATATGTATTTGTTTTCTTTCTTTTGTAGGTTTGCTAAACAATCACATTTGACTCTTTAGTGCCTTAGTCATAATAGGAGTAGTAGTAAATTGAGTTTGTTTTAGTGTTAAACTCCTAGTGACTCTTAGAGGTCTGACATCTTCAACTCCAACCTCAGTTTTCTTGCCATTAGTAGCAGCAGGTGTGCTTGCCTTCTCACTTTCTATTTTCTTCCTAAGTTTAGTCATCATCTCTTGTGTTATGCCATTCATTTTGGATAAATTGTCAACTTGTTTCCTTACTTTTCTTTGGATTATCGGTGCCTTGAGTTCATTGTGAATTTTCAATGATGATTCCTTATATGTTTCAAATCTAGGTGTAGAAGTATCAATACGTTTTGACAAAAGTACATCAACATGTAAAGTAAATAAGTTACCATCTACTTCATAACCCATAGTTGGTACCCAAGAAGTTCTAGGTTGAACTTCTTGAAACACACATGTATCTATATCTACTATACAGAAAATGTCATTCTTATACTTTTCAACTATATTTTTGGGGATTCTCTCTCTTAAGTGTGCTTTTCCTTGAGAATCTTTAAAGTATCCACACATGATAGTATTGAAATTGTCTCCTAATTTCCTAATGCATTTCTTAATTTTCATAACTACTGGTTGAACTTTTAACCATGTAATAGGACCTATTCATGGAAATTAATTATGTAGATAGAAGAACATACATACCAGGATTGAACCATATTTGAGTGATTTCTTCTTGTCTTTCTTGATCTTCACCATGTTCATGAAGAATTGGCTCCTTAGCATCTCACATATGTAATTTTTTTCATCCTCTTTCAGCATTCTGTATGCAACATGAATTGCTCCACCGAGTACACTATTCAACTGACTGGACTAGTATACTCTATATCCAACCACCATTGAAGAAAATATCACTTCCTTGTCTTCAATGTATCTGATATTCATTGCTCGGTGATCTTGTTTAGATTTGGTCAAGTGTGTAACCAAATTAGTAGTAATAGTCCACAGATTTGGCGCCTCACTGGCCGCACAGAATCCAATAACATGATTGATTGATTCCTTTGTGATCTTTTGAGGTTTGTCCAACCAAATAAACTAATCATGGACTCGGCTCAGCACACATCTAACCCAATCTGGATGGAAATCATCAGGAATCTTAGTTACATAGGTAAACCTTAATGCATCAAATGCATATGCTCATCCTTCTACTTTACACCATTGCTCAGGGTAATGAATTCATCATAGATTCCATCAGCTACAAGATCTTCCACCTTATAATGTATGAATGAACGAATGTCTTCTGTTAGTTGTACACCATAAGGTATCGATGATAGGGCATGCATAGGATCATTCTTGTTAGCATTCAATGGGTATATCTTGAATACGGGTCTTGGTTTATTCACAACATCAATCATCATGATAGTATCCATAATGACAACAATTAGCTCTTTGCAGTAACAATCCTATAGAATCTTCACTCAATAAGCAATAACCTCCACTTTCACCAATAGGTGTTCTTCGAAAACTGATAAAAGCTACCTTTCAAAATCTCATTTAGCACACAATAAATTCTCACAATCGCTTTAGAATGTTTACAAATGCTCTTCAAAAAACTCATAAAAATGTAAAGTAACAAAATAGTTTACTTTTTCATCTTTATATTGTTGAGAATATAGTCATTATTTTCAACGGTCACATAGTGCTTTTCACCAATCACAATGGTTATAACATAACAACCATTATATGCATGCAAAAAAACAAATATAGCACTTTATCTTCACTAGCATCATTAAATCACAAATAGGCATATCCATCAACATATGAATCTTACCGCTCATTCTCTGATAGGGGTAGTTTAGGGATTTTCCTTTTAGTGCTCACCCTAAGTCATATCAAACTTAGTTCATCAATGGACTCTCCACATTTCTTGAATTTGTGGAGCTCTCAGACAATACAAAAGATTTCATTTCACCTTTCTTCACCCATATCTTCTTCATTTCACTTTTGAACTCTTCGGCATTAGCAATTCTCTTACCTTTATCATTTGCATCTTTTTCATTGGTTGGCCTATGGTATTCTTTCTTTCTCTACATGGCATAGCAAGGTGACCAAATTTATTAAAGATATAAAAAGCCATACCTATTTGATATCAAGGTCCAACATTTCCTCTGTTGGAGATTATCCTCTGAGAAAATAGTTGATTGTATGTTTGTCATTAATGACAACATATAATATACAGTGGTGTTCTATATGCAATTATCAATACCAATGTTTTGGAGCTATGCATGTTTATTTCCATGGTGTATACATATTCTAGATTTTATGTGCATTCACGCCAAGTCAGATATGAAGTTTCAGTTGAGTTATGTTAATCAGTTATGGTAGTTACAGTGACTGAAGATTATCTGTGAAGAGCCGACGTAATTAAATTATTTCTTGAGTTGCACCTATCTTTGGGATATGCATGTTTGTATTCATGTTTTATTATGAGTTAAAGATAATTATCTAAAGGTGCCAAATGTGTTCTATCAGAATCGTGATGTTGGAGTTAATTTGGTGGAGCCAACTTTGTGAAGCATTACGTCTATTCAGTTTGGGTTGTGTGATTCTAATTAGGTTGCGTGCTTGATGTGGCTGACAAAAGAAGTATTGAAGGGACTCCTAAAGCTGATGAAGATCACATCTTTTGGGAAGATACTTATAGTAGTTCATTTGGTGAACACTAAGTGTGAATGATAAGAAAAGAGAGAAAAAGTATAGATCAGAATGTTCGGTGTTTTGGGACAGTAGAGACATTTCATTCATCAAGAAAAGATCTATGTGAAGAAGAAGTGGAAGTCTATAACTCATTGGAACTGATCAAGATAAAAGGTCTACTCAAACAGTTCCTTATCAGATATAGTGCATATCTATTTTACTAAAGGTTGCAGCCTTCATAATTTTAGCAGTGAGCTTTTTGGACAGTGAGTCCTCACCCCTAACAGGGTTATTTGTAAAAGACTCCTAATAGGTTCAGACCCTTAACCAGGTCATTGTACTTATTGCATTGTAAAGAACAACTCCGAATAGGGTTGCAAGATCTCCTAACAAGGATAATTATACTCAAGTACAGTTCTTTGTGGGTGCTAATTCCCATCAGGGTTTTTACCTATTTGGTTTCCCCGTAACCAAAATTGTTGTGTTCTATCTTGTGTTATCTGAATGTGTTAATGCTTAATGTTATTATATAATTAATTGAAGAAAATAATTAAACTAGCTGATAACTGGTTCACCCACCCCTCTCAGTTATCCCTTGGGACTATTCTAACAATTGGTATCAGAGCCAAGTGCCTTGGAAAGAAAGCCTAACAGCTTAAGGTAGATCATATGGCATACTTCAGGAAAGAGAGTCCTAAGTTTGATGGAGAAAACTATCTTGACTGGAAGAACAAAATGATCACACATCTTCAGTGCATTGGATTTGAGATCTATGAGATTTCCACTCATGCAATTGATGTCCCCACCTTAAAAGACCTTGCAGAAGAAGACTCTACAATTAAAAAAAAGGAAGTGTTCACTCAAAATGCAATTCCCAAAGAAGCCCTAATCAGTGCCCTATCCGACAGTGAATTTTCTGAGATCAAGAAGGCAAATAAATCATATTCTATTTTGAAATACTTAGAAGATATGTTTGAAGGAGATATCCAAGAAAAGAATGCATGCAGAAAAACATGGAAGAAAAGATACAATAAATTAGAGATGCTACCTGAAGAAAACATCAGAGCTTACAATCAAAGGATTAATGAAGCAATATTAGGTATCAAGAACAATGGTGGAGAAATTTCAGAGGATGATATAATGGACAAACTAATGACCACATTGACAGCAGACTATGAGAGCAATATTAACATCTTGGATGAAACTATGCAATTCTCAAAGGACTTCAAAAGAGAAACCTTGATCAGCAAAATATCTGCATTTGAGATATCAAGATTGAAAACAGAACCTAAAAGTGAGATAGCTTTCAAAGCCTCAGTCCATAGTAAGAAATCTATAAGCAGCTCCAATAATAATGAAGAAGTGGATACAGAACTAGAAGAAAGCATTGCTATGATTTCCAAGAAAGAAAGGAAAGATAAAGGGAAATATGAAGGACAGCTACCATTCAAATGTTTCTCATGCAACAAAGTTGGTCACTTTGCATCCAAGTGTCCTACAAGAGTCAAGAAGTTCACATCAGATTACAAGCCCAAGTACAGTAAGGAATTCTATCATGCTGAAGATGGTGTAACTGATGATGATTTAGGAGAAGATGAAATTGGATTCATTGCCCTTAAAGACATTGAGAAGATGCTTGAAGATATGGACAAAGAAGATGAAGAAAAAGCACAAGAGTTAGCATTAGTTTCCAAAGCTGACATCAGAACTGACTGGATCATTGATAGCGGATGTTCACACCACATGACAGGAGACAAATATAGATTTGTACATCTAGACAATTACAAAGGTGGCATGGTTAGATTTGGAGATAAAACTCCCAAACCTATCATAGGTAGAGGATCTATCACCTTAGATGGAAAGAACAAGACAGATGATGTTCTTTATGTTGATGGTTTGCATTATAACTTACTAAGTGTTGGACAATTGCTAGACAAAGGATATCAGTTGGAATTCAAGAACAATAGTTGTATTATCAACAACAAAGAAGGAAACATGATTGCATCAGGTTTAAAGACCAAAGGTAATGTTTTCCAACTTAACTATGAAGTAAGTTGTTTTGTTGCAAAAGTGGATGACAATTGGTTATGGCACAAGAGACTTTGTTATATCAATTTTGACAACATAGTCAAGATAAGTAATGTAAAGGTAGTAAGAGACCTTCCAAGTATTGCAAGACCAGTTGACACTATGTGCAGGGAATGTGTGACGGGAAAGCATGTGAGGACCTCATTCAGGAGTAAACAAGACTCTGATGAAAACAAATTAGATCTGATACATACAGACCTATGTGTTCCTACTCAAACAAGATCATACTATGAAGAAAGGTATTTCATTTTGTTTGTTGATGATTTCTCAAGGATGATGTGGGTTGCATTCTTAAAAGACAAATCTGAAGATTTTGAGAAGTTCAAAGTATTCAAAGCTAAGGTTGAGAATGAATCTGGATTGAAGATAAAATGACTGAGATCTGATAAAGGAGAATTCACCTTTGACCAGTTTTATAATTACTATGAAGAACGTGGAATCAAAAGATAGTTAAGTGCACCAAGAACCCCTCATCAAAATGGGATTGCAGACACAACATGCACTATCATGATTGAAGGAAAATTTTCCCATACCTATTGGAGAGATGCAGTCAATACAGTAGTCTATACTATCAATAGAATACAATTGAGACCAGGCGTAGACAAGACACCTTATGAACTTTGGTTTGGTAATATACCTACTGTAAAATACTTTAGAATATTTGGAAGCAAGTGCTACATCAAAAGAGATGATAGCATTGGCAAGTTTGATGCTAGAAGCAATGAAGGTATTTTTCTTGGTTACTCTACTAAAAGAAAAGCCTATATATTTTTTAATCTAAGATTGAAGAAGGTCATTGAAAGTACTCATGTGAAGATTGATGAGAAGTTTATGATTCAAGAAAGATATTATGAATGTGCTCCCATGATTGAAGATGAGCCCAAACCCATCAATAAGGACATGGTTATTAAAGAAATGTTTGACTGTATTGATGTTTCATGTAACAATCCTGAACCAAGTGAAGAAGAATCACATATTATAGATGAAAGTGTCACTCCTAAAAACTCAAAATACACATCCAAATACCACTCTAAGGA
>MU223225.1:6066211-6088406 GCA_018584345.1 Thuja plicata
AAAACGAAGAAGGACCTTGTTTAGTCCTTAGCAATTAGGCTTTTCTTGTCTCTGAATCAGGAGTAAAGGTTCAAGGTTCAAATAGACATTTCAAGCATTGTGATTCATACAAGAAAAATCCCTAACAGTTTCTCAATGTAATCTTGGATTTCCATCAATTTCTCAGTGAGTTCTATTCTTTTTGCAAGGGAGTACCTCAACTTTTCTTTTAGTTCATTTATTACTTTGTTTGCATCCTCAAGTTGTTTCTCATACTTGTAACTCTCCATGTTGGTTTTTAGGGATTTTTTCCTCAAGAGATTAAGCTTAATATAAAGAATACCAATTGTTAGTATGCACAAGCATTTAGGGGGGATGAATCAATGTAGACAAGTACTTAATAAATTTCATCATTGATCTAAGAAATCTAATCACCAAATTCCAAATAATGAAACATGCAACTGATAATATCAAATAGAAGTAAACAACATCAAGCATCTACAAAAGTATCACATATGACACATATATTTTTCATGTGGAAACCCTTGTTAGAGGGAAAAAAACCATGGTGGGTATGACACCCACAAATCACCTTACTATAGTAAAAAAATTTGCCTTGTTAGGAGATACAATACCCTTTCTAGGGTTCACCCTATTAGAAGTGACTAGTACCTTGTTAGAAGTACCAAAAGACTTGTTAGATTCTATCTCATTAGAGGATTTCAACCTTCAATTAAAAAGTTACCCTATTAAAGGATTTACAGTAAAGAGTTGTTAGGATCTACCATGTTAAGGGATTTAACTTGTTGCAACTGTTAGGAAACAACAACAATATTGATCTGTAGAATGACATTGCTTGCCTATTAGATCCTCTATGCTACTTTTCTTTCTGACATTGTATTGATCTCTACTTCTTCAACTCTGATTGCTACACTTGAAAATACAATTTCAACCCTAAATCACATTATTTAGATCTCCTTATATAATGTGTTCTTAAGTGGCTTAAGACCTAAAAACCTTCCATGAAAGTCGACACAAAATATTTACCAACATCCTCGAAATCAGTATCAATCATACCTAATATGTCATCCCCAAATGTAATATACATTTCCATAAACAATATCTGACCTCAGATCCACCTACTTAACTAATTCTTCATGAAATTATGATTAGTGACCCAATAGGTACACTATGTTCCACATCAAAAACATAATTCAATCAAAACATTGAATTAGCTGTCGCAGTCAGGACCATGGATTCTTCATACCATATGAATATTTCATCTAAGATTGCATCATTTGATTTTCTATGCAACTCGTCTGCTACCAATTTAACTGACTAAAATTGTTCTTCCTATACACCTCATGTACACAGATCAACATAGTTAATTTTTTATCTATTTACCAATTATGTACGGATCTTATCAGTCTCTCTAATCATATTAACTGATTATGTTGCCATCAATGACAACCAATTATGTATCTTCATATGACCTGTGTTCAAATATCCTCCAAAAACTACCATAATGCAAACATTTCCTCCAGTCCTTATTCCATTAACAATAATAGTTCCAAACTTCATCTGGGTCTCATACCCATCCTCCTAAAATACAATATCATAACAATTCTCACACATTTTTTCAACTCTCAATAAATTATGATGCAAATCCTTCACATAGTAAACATTGTCAGTGTTATGTTTTCCATCAAAATTAATAGAAGTAATTCCAACAATCTGTGGCATTTTATCATCACCAAATCTAACAAAATTGCCATCTTAATCTTGAAGTTTTACAAACTTACTTTTATCACCAGTCATATGATTTGAACATCCACTATCAATCAACCACTCATCCTTATTTATTATAACATACAACGCATTCTCATTGATACCATTAGATCCTGAACAAATGTTAGAAATATAAAATCTAGGTTCTTCTTTTTCAACCAAAAATAGACAATCTTCTTGATCTGATTCATCATCTAATATACTACAATTTTCATTAACATGGTAGGATTTCTTATTGAAGCTTTCAAACTTTTGTTTTGTTCCAATTTCTGGACACCTAGTTTCTATATGACCAATCTCTCCACATCTAAAACGTTTAAGAGGTAACATATATTTGTATTTGTCGGTACCTTTTTTTAGCTTCCTTGTGAAATTTTCTTCTAGCTCATCAGGACTTTCATTGTCCGGATCATCCTCTATTTTTGTGGCTTTAAAGGTGGTTTCTGATTTCTCCTTCTCTTTTCCAATTTTTCTCATCTCAAAAGTAGACAAAGTGCCAAATAGTTATTCTCTGGTAAACTTCTTCAGATCATAAACTTCCTCAATTGCAGAGATCTTTTCATTTCAACTATTTGGTGGGTTCATCATAATATTCTCCATAATATCTTCATCTGTTAGAGTACCTCCTTGATTTTTGAATTCATTCACAACATTGTCAACTCTCTAAAAATATTTCTATGTCTTCACCTTCTTCATTCTCATATTTTTATATCTACGATTGGTAGTCAACTTCTTTGACAATTTAATTCTATAATTTCCTTCATATATCCCTTTCAACTTTTCCCAAACTTTATAAGCAATATTCAATCAAATAAATTTTGTCGACTCATTTTTTTATAAGACACTAAAGATACCACACCTTTCTCTTTCATTCTCTTCATGAGCCGAAATCTCATCTGCGGTGGTAGGACCATTTTTTGGTGCAACATATTTTATATCAACAACTTTCCAAGTAGTATAGCTCAGGGAATTCAGGTAACCTCACATTTGTACTTTCCAAAAACTATAGTTGAATCCATCAAACATATGAATATATGATTTGTGTGCCATTGGATCTACCTCAAGTTGTTAAGCTCTCTTCCAAGGAACCAAAGCTCTGGTAACAATTTTTGAACGACCTCAAATAACTGAAAGGGGGATGAATTAGTTTGTTGGGACCCTCAAAAATTTTCAAATTTTATCAATGAACCTAATATGGGTATAAGATCTACTAGAAAATCCACAAATTTAGAGGAGACAAATATTTTTCTATTTTGTCAAGAGAGAAATTTAAAGGCTACAAAATAGCGAAGCTTCACCATTTCGTAAAAACCAAAAGCAAGATGTTGTGAAATAGCAATAGCGATACTAAATAAAGGGAATTTTTCCATTTCACCGAAGGAATATATGTAACATTGTGAAATGGTGAAATGTCACCATTTTGCCGAGACTAGAAGAGAAGGTTTGTGAAATAACGAGACTGTTGATAAAGATTGTGGAACATAAATCTAAGTATGGGCATGGAAATGGACTATGGAGCACTAGAAGGGGTATTTACATCATTTATAGATCATTTATCCATTATACACCCATAAAATAGCCTTAAAATACCTCTAAAAGCTTAAACAACTTGTAAAATGATGATTAATTACATAAACTAAGGTAATTTCAGGATTTGGAATTATTTTTATTTTAAAGAGGGATGTCTTTTCACCTTCAAGGGATGTTTTGAAATGGTCTGAAGCTCATTTTCATCCTTTCATTTTGTATATGAAGGGATACCAAGACCGTTTGAAGGGGGAATATCATAGAATATGATAAGGCATCAGATCCATCTTTTCTATCTGAAATTATGGTATGAAAGTTGTTTTCTTATCACATCAGTCCTCTGTAATTATTGATTTGAAAATCAATTGCAATCTTTAAAACTTGTGTAGAAAGGTTATTTGTCCATGTTAATTTGATCATCAAAAGGCATTTGTGATTTTTTTTTCCTTTTTCTTTTTGTCTAATTGGCTTTCTGAAAGAGAAATTAAAATCAATTGGACTGGTTAATGTGTTGTGTACTTAATTATTCTACATTGATAGGATTGGGTGGTTGATGGTATATCTATAAGATACAAAACTATCTTACAGAGTTGTACATGAAGGTTTGATAAGAAGTGACTCGATTGCCCAATTTGGATAAGGGACTGGTCTTTATTTATTTCAGAGAACAAGGGGTTTTATTTTATTATCTAATTCATTCAAGCAAGTAGAATATTAATTAAAGTAAAGTAGTAGGAGATAATCAGAATTAGGAGATATAAGAAGATAGAAGGAAGAAGTAAGAAGAAAAGTAGGATAAGAACACATTATTTTCAATTCTCATGTCAGGTTGGAATAATCAATAAAGGAAGTTAATTAAATCTGTCATAAATACAATGAAGTGATTTTTTTAAATAATTAAGTCAAGATGATCATTAGGTGCACCCACCATGGTTTGGCAGAGACAGAAGAGTAGAGGAATTATCCCTTCTTGGGTGATTCCTATTCATTGGCCATAATTATATGTTTGGGATTATAAATATTGAAAATTTGTGCCCTTTTCCGAACTGCAGTTTTGAGACCCAACAAATTGGTGACTCTGCTAGGGAGAGTTTCATAATTTTTGGTTATCATTGGGAAATTCATAAATTTTTGAGTTTCTTTCAATATTGGAAAAGTGACTCTGCTAAGGGAGAAGACCCAAAAGAAAACAAAATATTTTTTCCTCTCACGAAGAGGTGGCGACTTTGTTGAAAAGAACCTGATGAAAAGAAAATAATTGTAGCATTCTCAAATAGTCAATATGTATACATATACATATCCATATGAGAAAGAAACTATGTTGTGTGACCAATCTAGGTTGCATGATAAGAGGAATTTCAGAATTGAGAGATATAAGGCACTATATTTCTGGGTCATAGTTGGTTATCCTAATGATATTCCACATAATATCAGAAACATGCTTCTAAAATTTAGTGGTGCAAAGGAAGAATCAACAAAGAAACACTTACATAATTTTGAATACTTAATAGAATACTATGAAGTTGATCATAAAGATGTAGTGAGGAAAAAAAAAATTCCAATCCTAGAAGGATGATGCAACTGAATGGTTTTCAGACCTACAAACATGCTCCATTAGGTCTTGGGAGGAACTCAAATCAACTTTCATTGATCGATTTGGTGAAAGGGTTAGTGAATCGGTATTGCTCAGAGAGCTTGTAAATATTCCCATTATGGAGGATGAATCAATATTGGTTTTTAATCTCAAATTTTTGAAAGAAATTAGAAGAATTATTGAAAGCATGAAGCCTAATGATGCATGGGCTTTGTGCATTTATTTGTGAGCTTTTGATGAAGAGATGAGTTACAAATTAAGGATCGAAGAGCCTAAAAGTTTGTATGAGTCGTTTGAAATTGCTATGAATATTGAGAAGGTATCAAAATATGGAATGTGTAGAAGGTTAAAACTAGAAAAGAAAACCTATTATGCAAAAAAATAGTGTAGCCTACAAATCAATAATAGTAAATCAAATAACTATCAATTCACTGCCCCATTTTTTAATTATGATAGGGAATGTGCTTCTCTTAGAACGAGATTTGAACCAGAACATGATGCCATGTATATGAATGAGGTGTACCTACCTAGAAAAATAGAGGTGTCTCATACAAATGATCAAGATTATAGATATGATCAAAAATTCAATGCATACAGATCTGAGAGTTGCAATACATATGAATATGAGCCTATTGTTTCCAATCAAATGTCATTTGTCAATGTAGAACAGCTTGAGCCCCAAATTTTGTATCAGAAAAATGCAGATATGGATTATTCCAAATTTAATTCTCAAGCAATGGATGATGACAAAACAAGAATATTTTCAAATTATAATTTTAATGCACTCACGAGAATCAGGAAGAAACTTGATTTGGAAGATGATGGAGGCCTGAGTTATAAGGGAAGCATATTTGATCATAACAAAGAAATGGTTGAGTATTTTTTAATATATGAAGATGATTGTATAGATATAATAATGCTAATGATATGCCACAATTGGAGGTTGCATCTGAATATAGTGAATGCAAACATTATGATCAACATATAGAGGAAAGTACATTTGAAAGTAACTTCAATTTTTTTTCAAATCCAATATATGATGAGACCATAGAAGGCGATCATATGAACTATTGTGATGGTGTTTTTAAAGGTAGTCTCTATATGGACTTGAATCCATTATATGAGGAAGGAGAAGCAGTTTTAGATGGTATAGGTAGTGTACATAATTTGAAGAATGAACAATGTAGTCTTGAGAGTGTGATATCATCATAAGAGGAGGATTTCAAAGAAATTAATGATGTTTTGGATCTTGACATCATAGAATATTTAGAAAGCAACATTGATGAGGTGGATATTTCAAACATGCATAAAGAGGGTGGTGATCTTAGGGATGAAAATAATTTCATGGGAAGGGATGTGCTTTTGTAGGAAAGTGGTGATCAGAGTAGTAGTAATAATAATAAATTCATTGGTCTGTAGACACTCATAGGATGATACAATGAATATGGGTATGATATGTTTATCTTGAGAGTGAATATCATTGAATATTGTGATTAGAATAAGTATGATTGGGTGAGGGAATGTGTAAACATATTTTAAAGTAGATCTCAATATTATCTTCAAATTGGTGCCACTAGAATGTGATAAAAATAAGATTTTTTATAGAGGCAAGTATTGGTTCTAATTTTGGGTGGCCCATGCTACCAGATAAGGCATGATTTTGTTTTTCTGAGATAAAGTATGTGGTGACTCTGTAACCTGATGAACATGGCACAGTGGTATGCTCCTCCAGAGATAGTTGGATTCTTGCCATACCCACGAGGGATATGCATCCACTAGATAGACCCAGTGTTGGTACTCTCTGAAATTGTCTAATTTCATCAACAAACCTAATATGGGTATAAGATCTACTAGAAAATCCACAAATTTGGAGGAGACAAATTTTTTTGGTATTTTGCCAAGAGTGAAATTTAAAGGCTACGAAATAGTGAAGTTTTTCCATTTCGCAAGAACCAAAAGGAAGATGTTGCGAAATAGAGATAGCGATACTAAACAAATGGAATGTTGCCATTTTGCTGAAGGAATATATGTAACATTGTGAAAGGGTGAAATTTCACCATTTTTTCGAGACTAAAAGAGAAGGTTTATGAAATAACGAGATTGTTGATAAAGATTACGGAACATAAATATAACTATGAGCATGTAAAATGGACCGTGAAGCACCAAAAGGGGTATTTACATCATTTATAGATCATTTATCCATTATACACCCCTAAATATCCTTAAATTACCTCTAAAAGTGTTAAACAACTTGTAAAAAGGCGCTTAATTACAAACTAAGGCAATTTAAGGATTTGGAATTATTTTTATTTTAAAGAGGGATGTCTTTTCACCTTCAAGGGATGTTTTGAAATGGTTTGAAGCTCGTTTACATCCTTTCATTTTGTATTAGAAGGGATATCGAAACCGTTTGAAGGGGGGAATATCATAGAATAGAATAAGGCATCAAATCCATCTTTTCTATCCAAAATTATGGTATGAAAGTTATTTTCTTATCAAATCAGTCCTCTGTAATTATTGATTTGAAAATCAATTGTCATATTTAAAAATTGTGTATAAAGGTTATTTGTCCTTCATGTTAATTTGATCATCAAAAGGCATTTGTGAAGTTATTTTTCTTTTTCTTTTTGTCTAATTGGCTTTCTGGAAGAGAAATTAAAATCAATTGGCTGGTTAATGTGTTGTGTACTTAATTATTCTACATTGATAGGATTGGGTGGTTGATGGTATGTCTATAGGATACAAAACTTTCTTACAGAGTTGTACATGAAGGTTTGATAAGAAGTGACTCTATTGCCCAATTTGGATAAGGGACTAGTCTTTATTTATTTCAAAGAACAAGGGTTTTTATTTCATTATCTAATTCATTCAAGCAAGTAGAAGATTAATTAAAGTAAAGAAGTAGGAGATAATCAGAATAAGGAGATATAAGAAGATAGAAGTTAGAAGTAAGAAGCAAAGTAGGAGAAGCCCACATTATTTTCAATTCTCATGTCAGGTTGGAATAATCAATTCAAAGAAAGTTAATTAAATATGCCACGAATACAATGAAGTGATTGTTTTAAAGAAGTAAGTCAAGATGATCATTAGGTGCACCCGCAATGGTTTGGCAGAGCCATAAGAGTAGAGGAATTATCCCTTCTTGGGTGATTCCTCTTCGTTGGCCATAATTGTATGTTTGGAATTATAAATGTTAAAAATTTGTGCCCTTTTCCAAACTATAGTTTTGACACCCAACACAGTTATCATAAAATATTTTTCATAAACTTAATTAATTCATAAAAAATTTAATCAATCAGATAAACATAACAAATATAGACTAGAAAGCACAAAGGAACATCAAACACAATGAACACCAATTGATGCATGTCATGTGTATACACCTAAAAATGGTCAACATCAAACATTAATTAAATTCAAGAAATTTAATTAATTAAGTTAAAATTCCTCTACTAAATAATTGAATTAAATATTTGACTATAAATTTCACCTAAATTAATTAATTATTTGCATCAATTAATTAATTCCCCATTCACAAATCAATTCCAACACATTCACACATAAAATTCTACATCACACATGGCTAAAGTAATTAATTATTTTAAATTTTAAATCCTAATATCTCTCACCAACCCCAAAAGGACAAAATTGAATTCAACCAATGAGAGACAAGAGACAAGCTCACATGGATCACTAATAACCTTTGTTATCTTAGCCACTCAATCTCAACATCTAATCTTGACCATTCATCCCTCAACTACCTAACTTGACCATGGTTAGACATAACACGCCCCCAAGACCTTGGAAAATCCTATAAATAGTTATTATTCTTGGTTCATTACCATCCACCTTCATTTAGAGAAAGTGCATTATACTAGTTTTCATATATTAGCATCATCATTCATAGCTTTGTTCTTAATTTTAGTTGATTTCATAGTTAAATTGGCATTGTTCTTGCATCGTTTATTATAATTTGCATCATTTATATCAATTATCATTCATTTCACATCAATTTCTGATTTTCTAGGTTGTCATCTTTGAGATCTTAATGCAACTAAGAACATTTAACTAAGATCGATTAGATCCTTGAAACTAGAGAGTAATGAGATGCTCTTAGATAGTTATTTCACATTTTTCTCAATTTTATATCATGATCTGATCTAACTATCTAAAATAATGCTTGATTGTTTGTGTGACACAAATTTACACTCACATTTAGTGGTTCCCACCATAGGGCCCATGCTCCACTAAACTAATATGTTTTATCTTTTTTTGCAGATTTGAGTTGCAAGTTGCAAAAACACAGCAAAATAGCACATTTGACTCCAATAACATCGCATCTGCTACTACTTCCATTGTATTTGACCCAAAGATTGCTACATCTGATAATAATAACATTGCATTTGATATAAATTACGTCACAATTGACAGAAATATCGACCCATTTTCTATCTGTATAGTCACATTCAAAACTTGCATTTTCTGATTATATTTTGCTTGCAGGTTTTAGCAGATTTAGAAAGTGGCGCATTTGATCAAAATTATGCCGCATATGAAATAATAGAGATCACATTTGACTATTTTTATGTCGCATTTGATCAAATTGTCATCGCATTAGATTAATTTGGATTTTATGTTTGTTTCATCACATTTAAGTCTCTGTTGTAGAATTTAAAATCTAAAAATCTAATCCATGATTTTATGTTTTGAAAATGACAAAGATAGTTAAATTGAAGAAGATTATCCATAAAAGTTTAGGTTTTGCACAAAATATAAGGTTTTTAAAACTGAGTGGCAAGTATAGAAAGAATAAATTAGGCAAACAATTCGATTAGAATTCAAGAAGAGGCTATGTCTTATGATCTTTGTGTTTCTATTCTTAACAAATATTTAGCTAAGTATAATGTGGATATGCATTCTAAGGCTTATTATTTCTAATCTTGTTGGTACTAACTTGTGTTGCTAGCTTGTTGCGAAATTTCTAAATTGCTAAAAAATGAAACAATGCTAAATGGTGTATAATCCCTAAAACCTTAAAATCTTCTTTGTGGCATTTCTTTTCAATGAAATTGAGTTTGTGTCATTTCAATTCAAAAATATAGAGCAATCTAAAAATGACTTTTTTGTGCTTGTGGATCAAGATAGTAGGAATATTCTCTCCCTTCTTTTGGGTGATCAAAATTCCAAACCTACCAAGATCCCAACTAGTTAGATAAGGTCAAGGAATGAATCGCGTGTTCTATGTGCTTGTGGATCAAAAGTGATAGAGATATGATCTCCCCTCTTTTGGGTGATCAGAATACCAGACCCACTTCAATCTAATTTTAATTTCAAATATTGCATTTTAACCTTAACAAGCTTGCCTCTCAAGATTTTCCTTATGAGGTCAGTGAGAGGGAACGACCCAAGTGGGATACAACCAAAGCCAGACAATTTGACACACTATAATAAAAATACATTCATGCTTAATGGTGTGAGTGATAGAAAGACCTTGGGAATAACTCTCCTCTAGTAGTTCTTTGGAATTGTGAAAAACACCATTTTATGGTGTTGGGAGGCCTCTGTAATGGATTATATGTACTCAAACTTTATGAATAGAATCCTATCTACAACCACATTTATTAGTAAGGCTACCTATTATTCGTGGTATATCGTTTTATAGTGCATAAGGGTTGCATCACCCTTGGAAGTTACTCACCATATGTATTCCCCTGGTAGTGAGTTGGGAGATTTTTAGATTTCATCACCTTAAATCGAGCACCCACTCCTTGAAGGCCTATTGAAGTGCATAATTTTCTCATCATTTCCGAATGAGATTACCTCTTACATAAGGAGGGACACAAAGAACAAGGGTCGGGAATATAAAGTTCAAAATTTATTTCGAGTATGTGAGCCTATAAATGATATATTGAAGCCAAATTCCCTAGGTAGCTTGCTTAAAGTGTTTTCATGTATCAAACCTATTAAAATCATTCGATAACATACACTAAATGTTGTAGAAATCTTAGGCGAAATAAGTGTTTGAATTTTTTTTTGTTTTTTTATGGTCTCAAAATATTGGAAGAATTCATCCATTTCTAAACAAAAAATAAAACGAGCACAAAATCTGAAAGTTATCCAAAAGCATCTTTCAAAGTTATACCCATCTTAGTTGTCACAATCTCAAAATTTTGCTCACACTCACCTTTTTTAAACAACTTGTTCATTTTTTCACCAAACCAAGTCATTGTGATAGTATTTTAAAACACCAATTAATCTTTGGTTTTGAAGGTTTGTCATCAAGGATTCCAGATCCTTCACCTAGAATCTAAGAAATCAAAGTTAATTTTGAACCTTCATCATATAAATATATATTTTTCTATTAGGTTCCATCATCTTAGACATACTTCATATTGAACATCCAAAATTGAAACACATAATCATCACTTGGTGGCAAATTCTATTTGAAATTAAAGACAACATCCAATAAGGGGATATTTATAACATTGATTATGATCTAGTTTCATGTCAATATGTACTTAATCTTATCATTTTAAACTACAACAAACAGATCCAAAAGAGAAAGAAATCCAACAACAATAGTAAACACAACAACCAACAATGGAAGAGAATAGTTGGGCTAGAGCTAACGATGGAAATAACAACAATAATGATGAAGAAGTAACATAATAAAATGTAAGAGAGGCCCAACAAGATGTAAAATTTAATAAAATCATGCAAAAAGTCCTAGAAGCTGGTAAGCAAATGTATTTCATAACCCTAGCGCAATTAGGAATCAAATTACCTCATGACTATGGGATCTCAAAATTGAAACAAGATGAAAATTATGTTAACCCCTTAGGTGCCTTAAACAAAAAAGTCACGGTTTGCAACAACTTCTGGACATACAAAGGGGTACATCAACAAAAAGGTACACTTTAGAGGACATTTTTCCTTTCCCTTTTGACAAAACTTTGAACATGGTACCCTTCCCACCAAACATAGATCTTCCTAAGTATGAAAATTATATGGGTACAACCAATCCATAATACCACATTAGGGAATTTTGTACCTTGAGTATGGAATTTTTACATGAGAAAATTTACCTAATGAGGTTATTCCCAAGGAGTTTAGGAGGACAAGCCACGTAGTGGTTCTCGAAATTACCACCAACATCAAAATCTTTGAAAAAATAGTCACAAAGTTTGTCACTCAATACATGAGGTTAATATGTTGGATCTTTGTAATAGCAAGAAATGAAATGGTGACTCATTTCTAACATTTTTACAAAGGCGGAGATGCATCTTTGCGAAATATCCAAGGAGTGTGCCAAAAAAGAAAAGATGGGTAGTTTCATCAACAACTTGAATAGCGAGATGAACTATCGTCTTTAATTACAATGTCCTCCTACATTTGAAAAAATTATAGAAAATGGTATTACAATTGAGGATTCCTTAGTGAGAAAAGGTGAATTAAAAAAATATTAAGATACTAAGGAATTTTCAAACAATTCCAACAACAACAACAACAACAATTATAACAACACCAATTTGTCAAACAACAACAATAACAATGACAAACCAAAGTTTTGGTTAAATAACAAAAAAACATGTGGTCAATGATTAAGTAGTAGATGAAAACAATGTCAAACTTAAACCATTCCACTTATCAAATAACCAAGCCAATAGAGCTAATCAATCAAATAATTTATCCAACAACAATCAAGACAACAACAAACCTGGGACTCCACAATATCCACCTAAAATAAAATTTACACTCTTATTTGAAACTCTTGAATCTTCTTTAAGGACACTTTTAGCCAACAAGTTGATTACATTACCTGAATCAAAAGGATATGAACCCCAAGTAAAACCTTCTTGGTGGAATGATTCACACCATTGTGAATATCATAGAAACAAAGGTCACAAAACCAATGATTGTATGAGAATAAAACATGTCGTCCAAGACTTGATTGATAATGACACCCTTACTTTTCAAAGACATAAGAATAATTATGACCACACAATATTTAAAACTCCACTCCCAGATTATGAAAAAGGAGAATCATCAAAAGTATCACAACCAAACAAGAAGGGAGATAAAGTGAAATTTTCTCATGCCTATCATAACACCTTATCATAATTTTTTAGCACCGTCAATGTCTTCATTATCAAGGATAAACAAGAAAAACAACCCGCACATGTTGTCACACGAGGTCAAGCCAAGGTGACATTATGAGGCACAAATAGTAAAACAACATCAAATGACACTCCCTCGACATCTAAACAATATAATTTGGTATATAAACTCCAAAAGACACCAGCCCAAATTTCCATCTTAGAACTTCTAAAACATTCACCATCACATAACGACATCTTGGAGAGAGCCATTGTTGACACAATTGTTCCTAATAACTTTAATGTGGATCAATTCTAGGCCATGGTAGGACATCTTAAAATGCCTCATTTATTATCATTTTCTGAAAGTGACGACATGTCTCTAAATCACCCTCATAATATATCATTGCATATAGAGGTCCTTATACAATAAAATGGAGTCAAATGTCTCCTGATAGATGGGAGAGATGGCTTAAATATGTGTACCTTAAATCTAGTTTGTGCCTTGGGCTATTCAGAGAAAGCAGTTGATCCAAAGAGAAAGATCACTATCAAGGCATATAATGATGAATAAAGATCCTCCAAAGGTCTTGTTGCATTACCAATCAAAATATGACTAATCCAAAAAGAAATAGTATGCCAAGTACTTTTTCCTTTAACATATTATTAGGAAGACCGTGGATTCATGAAATTAAAGTGGTTCCATCAATGTAGCATCAATGCTTAAATTTTCCATATCTTGGTTAAGAAATAATTATTAGTGGTGATCTTAATCCATTTCCATATTGCAACAACACAAAACCCATCACTGATTAATTGATACCACATAATAGGGAGGCTTCTAGATCAGATAACTCAAATATGGAAAAGAGGTAAGAAGTTTCTAGCTCAAATATATCACAAAAGGAAAAAGAACCCAGTTCTCCTACATCACCTAAGGGAAAAGAGAAAGAACTTCATTCTTCCACATCATGCAAAGGAATGGAGAAAGAGTCAAAATCTTCTATATCAAACAAAGGGAAAGAGAAAGAGGATAACACATCTCATTTCTTAAACATAGATACCCTAATGAAGGATTTTGAGAGTAAATTACAACTCAAGGACAAGGTATTAGGAGAATATTCTCTATCAGTGGAAAACTTGCCTATTTCTCCTAGATCTTATGGAAAACCATCTATATCATAAATAATAAAATCAAAATCTCCTCAAATCTATAATGATAACTTTGTGAGAGATAGTATACAATTTGGAGATATTGAAGACAATGAAGTATTACAATGGTTGTTTAAAGATGAAGCAAAATCTGATAAAAGAGTTCAATACATAGATATTCCCACACATCAATATGGGAAAGGATTTCAAATCATGTAGAAAATGGGTTATGAAGGAATAGGTCAAATAGGAAAAAGAAAATAAGGCGTGCTAGAACCGATATAACCTACTTCAAGAGCTCACAATGAAAATACATGAGTGGGATATCTTTAAGAAGGATATAATGAATTTTTTTTTACCTCACATTCATGAATAGATTCTCAAATTATAATCATATAGTAATGAATAAACCACAAAATGGGAGTGGGACTCATTATCAGTTGGCTCTTGTCAGGATAAGAATATTGATGTAGTTCACTCTTATATGTCTGCATCTATTGAAGGACAAAGCTCAAATCATAGAATGGTGTAAAATCAAATACAACCTTACATACTCACATTCTTAGAGGGTCAAAGTATAGGGTATATACTACAACAAAATCAATCACAATAAGTTGAGGAATACATTAGTGAGGATGAACAAGATTCAATATCTATGGATTATCTTAAGGAATTTCATGTCATGGACCTTGACAATACAATGTATTCCCTAGACTATAGCATTGTCAAGACCCTTACCTTAGTTGACCTAAGCCAAGTCAATGACCCTTTACCATTGATACATCCTAAACTTATTATCTGGGAACAAACCAAACCCATTGAAATGGACGCCTTTCCTACTGATTATTCTTTATCCCTATATCTTAATGTGGTTTAACTAACTTCCACCAGTGAATACTACCATGATGCTTCGACTCAGGAGGGTTCCAAATATCTCAATCGCAAAACTAAATAAATCAATCAAAGACCTAGTGGTGAAAACCATGATGTGGCAGTACTACGTCTAGAAAAAGACAAAAGAAAGGATGTATCCAAAGGTGAAAACATATATGAGACACCTAAGGATGAGAGACTTGACACTCTCCTAGAGCACTATTAGGAGAGGTCATCTATTCTTATTGAATCAACAGAGAAGATCAACATTGGCAATGAAGAGACACCAAAGATCATACGCCTAGAAGCATCCTTATCAGAGGAAGAAAGACAATAGTTAATATACTTTTTAAAAGGAAAATAGATAAAATTTTCATGGTATTATGCTAATATGCCTAGATTAGATCAAAATCTAATTACACATCATTCAACATTTCTCTAGGAGATAAACCAGTCAAACAAAAATTAAGGAAAATGCATCACCATGTAGCATTATTGGTGAAATCAGAATTGAAGAAACTATTAGATGTTAGTTTCATTCTCTTTATAGCTTATGCAGAGTGGATCTCCAACATTATGCATGTATCAAAACTAGACAAAAGCATCAGAGTGTGTACTAATTTTAGAGATCTTAATAAGGCTTGCCCTAAAGATAATTTTCCATTACTAAACATAGATACAATAGTGGACTTAAAAACTAGACACTCTATGTTATCTCTGATGGATGGATTTTCTGGGTACAACCAAATTAAAATTGCACTTGAGGACTAGGACAAAACAACTTTTACATGTGCATGGGGAACATTATGTTGGAATGTTATGCCTTTCGGTTTGAAAAATGTCAGAGCTACTTATCAAAGGGAAATGACTACAATCTTTCAGGACATGATGTACACCTTCATGTAAGACTATGTTGATGACATATTATCAAAATCACATACCATGAATATTCATCTTGAAATCTTGAGTAAAATCTTTACTCGTCTAGAAAAATTCATGGACAGATTAAATCCCAAGAAATGTACATTTGGTGTTACATCAGGAAAGCTCTTAGGATATCTTGTTTCAACTAGAGGAATTGAATTATATCTAGCTAAATTGAAAGTTATTATGGAAATGGGAGCTCCTCAAAATATCAGCCAATTGAGATCACTACAAGGAAGAGTGTAATCCATAAGAAGATTCATAGCTCAATTGGATGAAAAAAATATCATTCTTTTATACAACTTCTTCACAAAGACACTTCTTTAAAATGAGATACACAATGTGATGAAGCTTTTGATTATCTCAATAAGTACCTTAAGAATCCACCAATTTTGATGGCTCCAATACCAGGAAAACCATTGTTATTATATATCTTTGCAACAAAAAATTCACAAGAATCTTTGTTAGCACAATAAGATGAACAAGGAAAAGAAAGAGCAATATACTATATCAGTAGAACCATGATCAAATATGAAATCAATTACACCTTCATAGAAAGGGCTTGTTTAGTAGTTGTCTTTGCATCTCAAAAGCTAACACATTACATGTTGACGCATCCAATCAAATTGATAGCTAAGATTTATCCTCTAAAGTATCTTCTTAGCAAAGATGCTCTAACAGGAAGATTAGTAAAATGAGTTATCATTTTAAGTGAATTTGACATTGAAAGAAATCAAAGGACAGGTGATAGCTGGCCAACTAGTAGAAGCACCTATCCCGAGTGAACTACCAATGCACATTGAATTTCCAATTGTAGATATTCTCACTGTTATAGTACAAACTTAGAAATTATATTTTGATGGATCCTATACACAACATGGTTTAGGGGTAGGAATATTATTTTTCACCCCTCAAGGGTACACTATTCCAAAATCATATAGGTTATTGTTTCCTTGCACCAATAATATAGCTGAGTATGAAGCATTGGTAATTGGAATCAAAATGACCCTTGGGTTGAGAATAATAGAACTATAGGTCAATGGGGGTTCTTAGCTAGTTATCTATCAAATCAATGATGATTACCAAACAAAGGATCATAAGCTCATGCCCTACAAAATAATGGTGGATTGTTTCAAGAAGTAATTTACCCAAATCACATTTAAGAAGATACCCAGACCAAAGAATAGAGTTGTTGATGCAATGGCAACCCTATCTTCCTTACTACAACTACCTAATCAGAACGCTCGATATGAATTCCTAGTGGAAGAACTAGTAAAAACTATATTAACCATCTTGAATCCCAGATCATTTTTTTAATCGTGGGTCCTGACTCTACCCGCTATGGCCCTATCTATACCTACTTGAAGGATAATACTTTACCTCCAAACCAATCAAGAAACCAAAAATGTAACTTTATCTGACAAGCTTCTCATTATACCTTAATATCTGACATATTGTATCAAAGAGGTCTTGATGGAACATTACTTAGATGTATAGAGAGTGAAGAGTCCAAAAAAGCCTTGTGAGAGATTCACAAATGTATTTGTGGTTCACATTTGAGTGGTTTAACCTTGGTTAAGAAACTCATGAGAATGGGATATTAGTGGATGAATATCCATAAAGATTCATTTCAATCTGTGAAGACATGTAAAAATGCTAAGTTCATGGGAACTTGATTCAGGTACCAACATAGGAACTACACCTTCTCACTACACCATGGCCTTTTTATCAATGGAGTTTTGACTTGATAGGGATGATTTATCCACCATCCTTAGATGGACATAAATATATCATTACAATCACAAAGTATTTCAATAAATGGGTTGAGGTTGTACCTCTTTCAACTACTACTAGAAACCAAATATCCATGTTTGTTTTGAAATATATCATTTGTAGATATGGTATCCCTCGTGAAATCATCATTAAGAATGGTAAACAATTCAAGAACAAAGGTGTCGAAGAATTATGTGACAAATTTCATAGCATTCAAAACTTCTCATCTATATATTACCCTCAAAGAAATGGAAAAGCATGGGCGTCAAACAAAAACATCTTGAAAATCCTAAACAAAATAGTTGATGATTCGGGAAGGGATTGGTATGTTCAACTGAACCCTGCATTGTGGGCATATCGAACTAGTGTGAGAACACCAATAGGAGCTACACCCTTTTCTCTAGTCTATGGATCATAAGCAATTTTACCATTAGAAGTGGAGATATCATCCCTAAGATTCTCACTACATGGCATTTTATCAGATGAGGACTATAGACTATCCAGATTGCAAGAGCTATAATTACTTGATGAGCATAGACAACATGCATATGATCATTTGAAAGTAAACCAAAAATTCATGTCAATAAGCTACAAAAAGAAAGTTAAACTTAGGGAATTTCAATTGGGTGATCTAGTATTGAGGGAGAATCCAAGAAATCAACAAGATAGAGAAAAGAAAGGAAAATTTGAAGCTAACTGGCTATGTCCTTTTTGTCATAGTATCAACATATGGATTAGGGACCTGCAAATTATCCACATGTGACAGAGACCTACTTCAAGAACCCATCAACAACATTCATCGAAAAAGGTTCTATACCTGACATCTTGAGTTCAATTTTTACAACAAAAATTGATCTCGGAGAAATCCAAAAACAATAGAAAATGATTCTGAAGAAAAAACTAAAAATCAGAAAAATGGTTATCTTTGTCAAAAATTGGTAAACAAGTGCTTCTTATCTCAGGTTAAGCTTCTTTATATATCAAGTACATCACATTAGGTCCATTTACATTCACCATCCTTGTACATATACATCTGCATTTTTTCATCCTTGTACACATTCATAATAAATCTCAATTTGCATATCTCAGTTGTCCAATAAAAGCTTTTATCATGGTTGGGAATTTGTCCATATCTATCATCGCATTCTCAAGTAAATGGGCAAAATCAAAATTATCGTATTGAGTAATCATCAAACTAAATGGATCAGACATATAAGCATTAGACAAACACATCAAAACTAAAATCAAGACCTATGACTTTTGAACATTGAACATCCAAACATCAACATCGACTCAAGACATCACCCTGAGATCAATGACATCAAACCAACAAATGGATGAATTCTTCTGAGTAAAGGATCAAATTACAATAGAAAATATGTTTTCATTGGTTGTTTCTTGATTGTTAAGAAATCATGTATTTTTAGCAACTCAAAGATGTCTTCGGACTAGAGAAGCAATGATGGAGCATGATATTTTTTTGTCTTTTGTTTGTGAGTTAATTCATGATAGTGTGCAAAGTTGTCTCGAGACATGATTATCAAAGTATCATCGAGGACATTCCAAATTTGCATATGAAAAGAGTTAATTTGTGTACGTTTTACGCAAGCGATACTCAGGTCATCCTGGTTCTTCATACCTTAATGCTTGTATCATTTTGCAACATCAAAATTGATGAAATCAGTGTTCATATCATCGTGATTTAATTATACCAGCGGTGGTTATACTTACTTCCAAAATTTCAAAAACATAAAAGATCAATGATGATATAAAGCATTCCAAAATGACTCATAAAAATATGACAAAAATCCAATTGCATTTCATTTAGATTGCATTCATGTTAAAATAGCATTTAAAGTGCATTCATGTTAGAATCAGGGATAACATTCATAATATTATGGGATTTTTCAAGGCTGGAAAATAAATCAAAGGTTCTCTTTTACGTGGAGTACATTGGAAATTAACAAAAAAAAAGTGCATTTCATTAATCATTTTTATTTGGATTGCATTAATTGCATTATCATTATCACATATCATTCTCATTATTCATTAATGATTATTGCATTAGGTGCATTAATTTAGTCATTAATAATTATCAATTTCATTTATCTATTATAATAATTGCATTGTATTCCTTATATCCATCATTATATATTAACCATTATTCATATTAATATCATTAGGTTACGTTCATTATTCATTTATTTTTATTATCATCATCTCATCATTTGCAAATCATTAATCATTTCACATTACATCATTTTCATCATTGCATTACACATCAATACAACTCATAACATCATGGCATTACATATCATTTTTCATCCATATCATACCATAAAATCATAAAACCATAAACATCATCTCTCATATACACATATGAAAGTAAATTCATTACATTATTAAATATGCATTTCATTAAAATTACATCAAATTATCACATCACATCTTATGCATATCCATGAAAAATCAAAGCATTACATCACATCACATTATCATAATACATCCATAAATTACTATCACAAAATGCATCCATACATTATACATCTAAATACATCATCTCATATATGCATCCATGTAACTAAAAGGTATCCATCATAATCATTTATCGTAATTGCATCCATACATGAAATCATAAAAAAAAACATCATAAATATATACATCCAACATAAATCCATCCATCTTGCATAAAACCATATAAACACGCATAAAATAATATAGACATGCATCCACCATAAAGTCACCACTACATCATCATAAATCATCAAAATAATAATGTCCAAAGTACAATGACATCAACAAAGGAGAATGATCATAATATCTAGGGGAAGTATATCAAAGTACATCATTATGGTACATTAATGATCAATAAAAAGTACATCATCATGGTACATCAAATACTCAATCAAGCACACATAATCAAACATGTGAATCAATGGGTGCTAAGCATAACTATCACCAGAGGTTGTGGGCCTCATTATCAAAGTACCTTATGTACCTGTCCCACCACTACATGTACTACCTATACCTATCCCCTGGTAGATGGTCCAACACCACTTGTCCCTAGATTTAGTCCCCTCAGAGGTCTAGAAACTAGACTTGTCACTCCATGAGTCTCTGATTGTACACCTCACTCTGTACCACCTCTGATACTCTACCTGAAACTATAATCCCCGATAATACTCACCCCTCTGAGTTTCATATCTCAGGTCCTGGATAGTCTAATGAGTAACACCCTCTATGGCAGTCAACATTATAGTATGAGCTAAATCCTTTGTTTCACCCCGTCACTCTATGGCCTCATCTCTCTTAGATCAAGATCGATCTCTCTATGTCCTAAAAGTGGCTACCTCTACCTCTAGAGTTTATATCTTACCTTGTGTCTAGCCTAGTTATGTTTGTAACAGAGTAATCTTTGTCTGTGTAGTAGCTAGATCCCCATGCAATTTCTGCATATCTTATACTGGGCCAACCGGGGGAACTCACTGTGCAACTCAAGGAACTCCCTAAGAAATTTTTGTTCAAACTTGTGCAACACCTCCTCAAGCCTTGGGTGCAACAACTCTCTAAGTTAGAATAAAAACTCCCTCAATAGCTCTGCCACCCCTCCCCCTCACTCTAGTTGCACCATGACTACCTATAGTAGCACCACCACCACCTCCATCTCCACCTCAACATCTGCCACCTCAAACAAATTGCCTCCACTATCGAGGTCTATCATCATCCTCATCATCACTTTCCAACACAGGAACTAGTTCATTTGGAAAATTCAATCAATGAAATGGGTGTGTAAGAAACCACTGGTTGTACTTAGTTGTCATCTCAACATCTAAAATATCTACCATATAATCCCAAGTCACCAGAACTAACCCTTGGTACTCACCAAATGTTGTCTCGTATGAGATACTACACCCCCACATCGATCTCTCCTTGTGCACGTGAGTGTACACAATATAACCCAAAGGCATACCTAATATCCTCACATACTATATAAGCACTCGGGTAACCAATAACATCTCCAAGATCTATGGGGTCTGACCGATCAACCATTATGACATAACACATATGGAATCTCATATGGATCCTCTTCCCATGCCTCACAACTAATATAAGGTCTCTAGTAGACTATATCCATATCATCGATCTATCACCTCCAGTAATCTAGCTTTCCCAGTTCAGGCTGGACAATGATACTACTGTAACCATAAATGTAAGGGCGACCCACTGGAATATTTATGCCAGCTATCAATCATGTCACTAGGATATGCTCCTAGGCCCAAATCTATACTAGACAACAGATAATGCATGGTGCGGGAGCACACCTAACTCAAACCCCTAGCTCCTTATTTCTGGCATGTACTAACTCTAGCCAAGTCAGGAGAGTGTGTGTGGACCTTAGAAGGTCATTTGTTTTTCCCTAATATGGATATGACTAGGTCAATCCATGTCTAGATAGGTTGCTTAGTTGGTTTCCTTTAGTTGTGTGTGT
>MU223225.1:6088456-6103636 GCA_018584345.1 Thuja plicata
GCAACTCGGCTTACATTGCCTAGCAACTCGGCCTACATTGCCTAGCAACTCGGCCTACATTTGTCCCTAGCAACTCGGCCTACATTGCCTAGCAACTCGGCCTACATTGCCTAGTAGCTCGGCCTACATTTGTGCCTAGAAACTCGGCCTACATTGCCTAGAAACTTGGCCTACATTTGTGCCTAGCAACTCGGCCTACATTTGTGCCTAGCAGCTCGGCCTACATTTGTGCCTAGCATCTCGGCCCACATTTGTGCCTAGCAGCTCGGCCCACATTTGTGCCTAGCAGCTCAGCCTACATTTGTGCCTAGCAACTCGGCCAACACTGGAGCTCGGCTTTCTTTACTGTTGCTCGGCAATATTTAGTTGTAACGGCCTGTGAAAAGCGGACCTTGTCTTTTATGGACAGTATGGTTAGTGTAACGGTTCCTGAAGAGATTCTTGCGAATGAGTGGACCATTAGGGTTGTTTCCTATGAGAGGATGGTTACTAGTAACATCTAGAGCATTCATTTTTGGAGATCTAGAGAGTAGAAATTGTAGAAGAAGAGAAGCTACAGAAATCACAGAGTTGCAGATTATTGTACTATTTTGTTTTGTTTCTAGAAATGAGAAGTTGTAGATAGTGTGTTTAGTGGATATCAAACTCCTTTGTTCATTTTGCATGCAAGTAGATTAGTTATTTTATTTTCTATTTTGTAAGTTTTTAGTTCTTCACCCATTCTGGGTTGTAAGCAGTAATGGCCCCTCGAGATTCCTGAATCCATGGTGAGAATCATGTGTTGGGATGGAACTCGAGAGGAGCCCTTGTACATAGTTTCTTTTTTGTTTTTTGTAGAAGCAACAGCAAAGAGTCTGGAGATCTTACCCTAGGCGAGCTTGGTAATAGTCCGGCTAGGGAAGAGAATGAAAGCAATGTTCTGAAAACATTGGTGGAATGAATCTATTTGTGTAGGTTCAGTAAGGAGGAGACAAAAAGCACTTTGATGGGGACTGAGTATTGAAGAGGAGGTAAATTTGAGAGTGACTTACCTCAGTTTAGGGTTGTGAACACCCTAAGGGATCTAAGAGAAAGATCTCAGAATAGAGCCAAGCTGGTTCTGTAGTAGCAACAAGACTTCTGTCCACATCAATGCAACTCCTTGATCAAATACCACCTGATGAAGCTCATGATATAGGTGGGCCAAAATACATGTACCCCAAGAAAATTGACAAGGACATTGAAGTATATCCTCT
This sequence comes from Thuja plicata, assembly GCA_018584345.1. NCBI lineage: Eukaryota > Viridiplantae > Streptophyta > Pinopsida > Cupressales > Cupressaceae > Thuja > Thuja plicata. The sequence goes on from MU223225.1 coordinate 6,089,692, forward strand.
AGAATCCTCTCCCAACCAATGAAAAATCCATGTGTCATCTGATTTGTCATCATAAATCCTCCAAACAAAGATGCCAAGATGGAATGAAGTGGGGTATATCTCTGCATCATAGTCTCCCACCAAATAGTATACCCACCAATCATATCATCATCGAATACAGGTCGCAATGGGTCGATACTATCATCATCAGGATCATAATATATCAACTCTCCAACAATGGGAATCTGGAGTATCCTATACACATCCTTTGGAGTTGCTATCATCTCTCCAGTGGGTAGGTGTAAGGTGTTATGATCAATGTGCAATCACTCAGCTAATGCCATCAATAAACCTTTGTTCACTCATAACTAAGGCGTATCTAGCAAATAACCGAGGCCACACAGACTAATAAGATGTTGCACCTCTCAAGAAAATTTCTCAATCATTTCAAAGGGTTTTGGATATTGACCCCTCATATTCAGCTTCCCTAAGGGAGCATATTAAATTCAAACATTAATAATTTAATCATATATTGATCATCTAAAGTCAATCCAATCAACAAAATCATCTATCCTATTTGCTCAGATAAGATTTCTGACAATCTCGGTGAGCGCATCAATTTTTTATCCTCTAGATCTTGAGGTTGAAAAACATTCAAAAACCTATCCTATCAGTTGACATCAATACCATATCAAATAATGATTGGTAATCATCAAAATGACTTAACACAAAAATTACAAATTCAACGGGCTAACATCATTTATGACAATATGCAGTGAAAAAATAATTAACTATCATATGTGATGCAAAAAAATTCATATGCAACACTATACATATCATATACGACATAACATTCATATGCGACCCAACATATTCATATGTGATGCAAAATTATTCGTATGTGATACAATAAATGACATATGCGATCCTATTTTATAAGCGACATAAAATAAACCAAATGTGATGCAAAACCTCACATAATGCCCTAATCAAATGCACCATTTTGAATATTGTATGCGACAAAAAACATTTTGTATGTAATGAAATTAAGTTTATATGCGACAAAATGTGGGAAATAACTATTTTTTTATTAAAAACATGGGAAAATAATTTTAAAATAATGAAATCAAAGATCGGTATCGAAAAATCACCAGAGGTCCATAGCCAGGAGGCCAATGGTAGCGTCGAACTCTCTTAAATTTGTGCTCAGAGTAAGGAATCGCCATGGCTGCTAGGAGGAAAATTTCTCTCAAGAGGGTGAAAAGTGAAGTGAATAAGTGCAAATGAATGGTAAAAAGGGCTTTTTAGCCCTGCTTATTCACTTTTTAACCTTAGGAGAGGTATTTTCATCTCATTTTAATCATTACATGCCTATTAATCAAAATATTTAACTGTGTCATTATTTTAATTGTTTTAATCGGGACCTAAATCAAAATGACGAACAAATATAAAAATTTCTAAAATTTCTAAAAAAATCGTAAAATCGTAAAATCATCAACAATTCCATAACATTGAAAAATCATTTTAATTTACCTCCTGAGGGGGCATACACAAACCAAAATGCAACATCACCATATCATGGACACTGAATCAAAACATTATCATATCAAGGACACTAAATGAAAACATCATCATATCAGGGACAGTGAAACAAAACATCATCATATCAGGGATAGTGAATCAAAACATCAACATTATTGAATATCAGTGTCATCATCAAGTAGGTCAACATCAAAATATCATATTAGGATCAAAAATCAGAATATTCTTCGAACCAACGCGTTGATCGCATGGTGATTCAAAGAGGGGCAAAATGTATACAACTAAAAATGGTCAACATCAAATGTTAATTAAATTCAATAAATTTGATTAATTAAGTCCAAATTCCTCTACTGTATAATTAAATTAAATATTTGACTATATAGTTCACCTGAATTAATTAATTCTTCACATCAATTAATTAATTCCTCATTCACAAATCAATTCCAACCCATTCACGCATAAAATTCCACATCGCACATGGATAAAGTAATTAATTCTTTTGAATTAATTAAATCATAATATCTCTCACCAACCACAAAAGGACAAAATCGAATTCAACCAATGAGACAAGAGACAAGCTCACATGGGTCAATAATAACCTTTGTTATCTTAGCCACTCAATCTCAACATCTAACCTTGACCGTTCATCCCTCAAATACCTAACTTGACCATGGTTAGACATAACTCACCCCCAACACCTTGGAAAATCCTCTAAATAGTGAGTATTCTTGGTTCATTATCATCCACCTTCATTTACAGAAAGTGCATTATACTAGTTTTCATATATTAACATCATCATTCATAGCATTGGTGTTAATTTTAGTATATTTCATGGTTAAATTGGCATTGTTTCTTGTATCATTTAGTGTAATTTGCATCATTTAGCTCAATTATCTTTCATTTCACATCAATTTCCCATTTTCTAGGTTGTCATCTTTGAGAGCTTAATGTAACTAAGAGTATTTAACTAAGATCAATTAGATCCTTAGAACCAAAGAGCGATGAGACACTCTTAAATAGTTATTTCATATTTTTCTCAATTATATATCATGATTTGATCTAATTATCTAAAATAATGTTTCCTTGTTGTTTGTGTGACACGAATTTACACTCCCACTATGTTATTTGGCCAAATAGCCTAGGTTTTGCTTTTGAGCACGAAGCTGGTTGAGGAGTTGTTACTCTCATTTCTCTTCGATAACATTCTTCCATTGTTGACCATGGGTCAAATCCCATGCAAAAATTATTATGGGTACTCATGTCAGTCGATAATCATTCTTTTGTGACCATTAATGTTTATGCTCCCAATGATGTTGTTGAAAGATCTCGATTGTGGCAATGGATACCTGATTTATTGTTACCTACAACTTAGATTATGCTTAGGGATTTCAATATGATTGAGATGGCTTCTGACAAGGAACGAATTCTACCTTTTCAATGGATAGCTGAAGAACCTGAGTCTTGATTTTACATGCACTATAAATTAGGCCCTTTTTATCCTAATGCCAATTGTCACCATTCTCATTGTGTCTAGCATACCTGATGCAATTTTAGAGATGGTCCTATTAAAATTTTTAAGAGGCTTGATCATGCCATGATATCAGCTCACACTTTTTTCTCTTTTGGAGAAAATCAAGAACTGCTATTTTTACCTCTTTATGAGGTCACTTTGTCATACCACTATCCCATCAAGTTCAACATTGAATGAAAAACAACTTATATGCATCCTTCCAAAATGTAATTATTTTTTAATAGGTTATTGTTGAATCATCGACCCTTGATAAAAAACATTCAATGGTTTTGGAACCTTGAGTCCAATCCCACTCAGCCAACTAGTTGGATTACATGGTGGAATGATGTCACTCTTCACATTGCATAGTTTCTATGCGTTTATGGAAGGAAACTAGGCATGTACCACCAGTGGTCTTATGATGTGACCACCAAATATCTCCATGCTACTTCCTAAGCTTTGACTGCAAACCCTTTATGTCCTGACTTGTAGGTCTGGGTTTCTCGACTCTACCACCAAAACAAGATTGTTGATCATCATGATGCTAGAGGAGCTTAGATTAAGGCCATACTTCATTGGCTCAAGGTGGGTGACAAGGCTTCTAAAGATTTTTTTTTGGTTCTTAGAGCTCATCATTCTTGTCTTGACATCAAATGAATTAAACATCACTCAATTCTCTATAAGCTGTCAGACATTCTTCAAGCTTCTGTCAAAAATTATGAGAAGGTGTTCATTATGTAAGGAAATTCCCCTATTAGAGAACAAGCCCTGAGGGATTGTCCTATGGTCTTCCCTTCTCAACTTTTAGATTCCTAGAAGGTGTTTTGCAATCAAATATTAACCCTTGAGGATCTCAAATAAGTTGTTTCCTCCATGGCATATGACAAAGCGCCTAGTTGTGATGACTTTCCTTGTGAATTATTCAAATCCATATGGCCCTATGTTGGTTTTGACCTTCATAAGGTCTACCTAGAATCTTTTCATTCTCAATATTGGGATCAACTAATCAATAAAGGAAACATAAAATTCACACCTAAAGCTGGAGATCCACAGGATATTTGAAGTTTGAATCCTATCACCTTGCTCAATGTTTCTTACAAGATCATTGCCAAAGCTATTACACTTAAGATTTTCTATCTTCTCCTGCAAATTGTGCATCTTGGACATACCAGTTTGATTAAATCAAGGTTCATCCTCAACAATATTATTGTTGTCTAGGAATAAATGGAATGGGCTCATCACTCTAATAAAAATGCATTTTTTTTGTCAAAATTGACTTTGCTAAGGCATGTGATTGCATTGAATGACCCTTTATTTGGTGATGCTCAAAGCCTTTGGGTTTGGGCCTCATTTCATTCAGTATGTGTAGATTCTTTTTAGAGATTCCTTGGCTTATATTACCATCAATGGTCATCAACCCAATGCCTTTGGCCTTTTCAAATCTATTCACTAGGGTTTCCCTTTGGCCCCCTCTCTTTATGTTTTTGTCTAAGGCTTCAACTATCTTCTGACATCTATCATTTCAACAGATTGTGTTAGGAGAATTTTCATGCTTGAAGAACCTTCTCAAAATTTTAATGTCCTTACTCTGATTGAGGATAAAGATAATTTTCAGGCAACTCTCTAGTGCCTTGATACTTTTTGTCATGCTTGTTGGTCGACAATTCAATGGCACAAAACCCAGTATTATAGACAGTCCTTCCTTCTTGCCCTTGGATTCTCTAGTCTGGGTGGAAGTGGATCCAGCATGGAAAGATCTTCTATTTTTTTGGAATTCCTTTCACTTTCTAGTGATCTATTGTTTACCTATAGAATACAATGTTAGTCCGGATAGAAAAAAAGTTGGCCTAGTAGATTACCAAACCCCTCTCTTTGGATGGTAAATTCCAGATCTACTAAAAAATGTTGGATGCCACATGTGTGTATCAATCTTCATGTTTGGATCCATCAAAAGCTTCTTATAGCAAGTTAGAAAATATTTTGCAAGATTTATTAAGGGCTTTTGGATTAGACCATCACACATTTCATAGATTTGCCTTGGAGTATTGTTGTCTCCCTAAGGAATATAGAGGTCTTGGCCTTTTGTCAACCCAAAAACAAGATCTATCCTTGTGTTCCAAATGGGTTATTCGTGTAATTTTTGACAACAAATCTTAGAAAATTCTTCTCAAGCATTGTATTTCTTTAGTCTACCTAGATCACAGATTGGCTTGGAAGGGTATTGGATTTCAAACCCTTCTCATCATGAAATATGCAGTCCAGCTTTAGGACACTTTTGTTGCCAAGAACATTTTGTGCGGCTGGGAAGCTATCAAACCTTGCCTCAAATGGGATAGGGGAAATTTTTTTGATGATCTATATTTCAACCAATACAATATTTGGTGGTCTCCATTGTAACACCCAGCTAGGGAACCTGAGATGACAACTCAAAATCTAAGAAGAAATGTAGATAAATGATTTTCAAACAAAGAGTATAACTAACATTACAATTATAGTTTCATATAACATTAACTCTTAAGGGATACATTACATTAAATGCAAACAAAAATAGAAAATAGTAAATAGATAACAATGTCCTCTTAGAGTATTCTCATCAGATTGAGGGAGCAATGGAGTGAGGGAGGCAATGGTCAAATTTCTCGAACCAGGGCTTCAGGCAACACACTAGTTTCAACTACAAGGGCTAGGCTGAGTGTCGGTGGCCTTTCAACCAATGCCCACACCAGTTTTTCAAGTGCCCTAGACAACCTTACTGAGCGTGGTAGGATCCAGAGAAAAATTGGGCAGAGGACCACTTTACCTTCAAAAATAACAGTGGAAAGGGGATCCACCATGGGGTTCCTGCCAGATTCAAGGATATCGATCATCAATTCTGGAGACCCAAGCAAACAGGAATGATCACTGAGAACAGAGAGGTAGACACTCCCAAACCCACCTCTGCATTCCCCTTTTTAAATATTCAACATAAAGGATGGTGTGACAATTTAGATTTCCTAAGAAGCAAAGCTTTCTTTCTAAAATGGACGGGTTCTTGGCCTACCTGTGAAAAAATCAAAGCATGGCTATATAGGCATGCTAGCGGAGACTGCACATTAAAAACCCTACCAAATGGTTTTTACCTGGTGACATGCCACACAAATAATGCAAAGGTGGAAGTTCTCCAATCAGGGCCCCATTTCATGGACGGTTTGGGTTTATACATCAAGGACTGGGAACCAAATTTTGATCCATCCAAACACATGTTTGTGAACATCCCTCTATGGATAAACCTTAAAACCCTCCCACATGAATATTGGAATATTGAAACCCTAACCATGGTGGGGAATATGTGGGGAACATTTTTAGATTGGGGGGAGGCCCTCAACAAGAAATATCTATCAACCTATATCAAGATATTAATCCTATGGAATGAAGCTACTCCTCTACCTGAAACCTTAGAACTCAGATCTAGAGAAGGAATATGGAAACAATCGATTGAAAAAACAAGCCGAGAAGATGAAGAGATAAATGTGGTAAGGGAGATGGGCAAAGGCAAAAGACTCTGTGTGGTTTGGGAAGAGCTATTATGTGACAAAGGACAATAGGAGATTCAAAAAGAATCTGAAGCAGAGGAAGTTATTGTAAGAAACCAAACCCACATGCCAGAAAAAGAGGAGAGCTCCCATAATGCACATACCCTTGAAGTTATTCCCAGATCATCCCCTCTCCCACACTTGGATAAGCTTAATAAATTTAGCTGGACTACCTCTCCACACTCTAATAGGCTAGTCCCTAAGAACCCTGATCCAAACACCACATCATCTAACACCAACCTAGAGCAGAGACATGAAACTCCAAAGCCCACAAATTAGGGAGAGCAGAATAATTGCAGCAAGAAGGATAATACAGATCATAGACCCGCACAACTCAATGAGGGAACACTGATTACCAGCCTAATGTGGCACATGGGCCCACCCTTAATTAAAATAAATCCACCAGAGAGTCTAAAATCTCAACCAACTCCGGAAGTTCAATGGCATGTCTCTACTGGAGGTGCCATCTCTGGTCAGAACACATCGACTGAGAAGGTGGAGGAGGAAAAGGACTATGTCCCTGCCACCTGGGTTGATAATACAGGAAATCTGATCAAGGATATCCCCATCTCACCTATCAAGAACTTGGGGGAGTCCTTTGAGGGAGCCAGAGATAGTGGAGGGAACAGTCTGGACCAGAAGGGCAGAGATGATGGGGAAGACCTCGAAACTAAGGATTTTCTAGGTCTCTCGGAATAGCTTGATATTACAGAAGTTAGAACCATAGAACAATCAGAATCCTCCAGGGTTAATGCTTCTCTTGGAGAAAAGAAAAAGATAGGTGCAAGCACCCTAAAAATGAGGCTTGCAAAGGCCGAAAGTGCAAGTGCCCAACGCAAATTGAGATCGGGAAAGGATGATGCCCTTTCCCGAGAGCAATGAAAATCTTAGCTTGGAACGTCAGGGGCTGAAATGCCTCTAACAAAGTTTGTCTAATCAAGTGATGTTTTGATCAGGTGAAACCCAATGTAGTGCTTATTCAAGAAACAAAACTCAAAAATGAGGATTGTTCTTTGTTTGCAGCAAAATTCCCGAGATGGAAGTGCTTCTTCATGGATGCAGACGGTGCGTCTGGAGGCCTGGGACTATTAGGGAAGGAAGAGGTAGTGAACATTGATATTATTCAACAACAAAAATCATGGTTATGGGCAAGGGTGGCGTCCATGCAACTTCTCAAAAGTATTAACATTATTAATATTTATGGCCCCAACAACCCAGCCCTCAAACTTATATTGTGGCAGGAAATCTCAAAAGTCCTAAAGGATAATCCAGCGGACCTATTTATCCTTGGGGGTGACTTTAATGCCATCCTTAGGCTAGAAGACAAAAAAGGTGGTCGTGGGTGGATTGGAAAAATTTAGGTGGACTTTCAAAACTTCTTTATGGATAGTGGATTAATGGAGATGGAACTAAAAGGTGGAGACTACACATGGACAAACCGCAGATTGGATTTCAACAACATAGCAGATAAGTTGGATAGATTCTTCTTGGTTGGTGATTGGATAGCCACAGAATGGATATGCAGGGTGGAGATACTCCTGATAACAGGATCAGACCATTACCCCATTGGATTGAGAATACAAGAGGATAATGTTCCAGACAGATGCCCCTTCAAGTTCGAAGCAATGTGGCTTAGAGCTGAAGGCTTTGATGATATGGTGAAAACATGGTGGAATAATGCTCCAAGTAGAGTTGGGAATCTTGATTTTATCTTTTGCAAAAAGCTTCAATTCCTTAAAGAGAAGCTAAAAGTTTGGAATGGGGAAAGCTTCAAAAACATCTTTGTGGAGAAATACAAGCTAGAAGAGGAGCTAAAAACCCTAAATGAGCACATTATTACCCATGGACTGACCACTGTAGAATTTTTAAAGGAGCAGCAATTAAAAAAAGAGTATGATGAAACCCTGGCTTGGGAGGAAATATACTGGAGACAAAAGTCAAGAGAATTGTGGCTCAAGGATGGAGACCGAAACACAAAGTTCTTTCACAACTCTGCTAAAGTGAAAAGGGCAGGGAAAAAAATCTTCTCTATCAAAAACCAGCAGGGAATCACTTTGGAAAAGGAGCAAGACATCAAGGAAGAAGCAGTAAGATACTTCTCACAAATCTTTTGTGCAGAAAGGAAACAAAACACTGAATCTGAGGAAATTATTAACACAATCCCAACATGCATTAGCCTGGCCCAAAACACCTTTCTCTTGAAACCAACAACTGTTGGGGAAGTCAAGAATGCACTGTTCAGGATGGGGGGAGACAAGGCACCGGGTCCGGATGGATTCACTGCCCTTTTTTACCAACATTTATGGGACCTTGTGGGGACAAAGGTATGGGAAGTGGTAGAGGAGGCGTGCAAAGGAAAATTCATCCTAAAAGACACGAACAACACTCTTATTGCACTGATTCCCAAGAAATCAGACTCTTCTAGTTTCGGTGATTATAGGCCTATTGCTCTATGTAATGTAATCTACAAAATAATATCCAAAATAATGGCAAATAGACTGAAAACAAACCTAAAAATAGTAATATCAGAGGAATAGAGTGGCTTCACCCCTGATCGTTTGATATATGAAGGGATCATCGTTGCCCATGAGGCAATTCATACCGTCTGGAAAGCCAAGACAAAAAGGATGTTGGTCAAACTCGACATCAAGAAAGCATATGATGAGGTGGATAGGGGCTTCCTCTTCAAAATCATGGCAAAGTTTGGGTTTTCAGAGGAATGGGTAAAGTGGATTGAGGGTTGCCTCTGCAATGTGTGACTCTCCATCCTAGTTAATGGCAGCCCGCAGGGATTCTTTGAAACACGCAAAGGTATACAGCAAGGGGATCCAATATCCCCTTTCATCTTCATTATCATGGCAGAGGCCCTATGCAGACTTATAAAACAAAAAAGAAACTCAGGTCTATGGATAGGAATAAAGGTGGTAGCGGGAGTGCCGACCCTTTCACACTTGCAATTTGCTGATGACACGTTCCTGGGGGAGGCCTCTTGTAGAGAAGCGAGAATTGTGAAATCAATGCTGGACAAATACACCACTTCCTCAAGACAACAGGTAAATTGGATAAAATCATAAATCTATTTCTTTAACACTCCCCCTCAGCGACAAAGAGATATATGTAAAGTTTTGAGCATGAGGAAGGGTGCCCTCCCATCCAAATATTTGGGGATCCCACTCCTTGAGGGAGCAAGAAAGTCTGAAATATGGGTTGACCTGACCTCTTCTATTTCTAAAAAAATGATGGGCTGGAAGGGGAAATGGCTCTCATCGGTAGGCAGAATTCTTATGCTAAAATAAGTCATATCAGCAATGTCAGTTTTTCCAATGTTCTGCCTTCGGATCCCAACCAACATTTTAAATAAAATAGGACAGGGCATGCAGAAATTCTTTTGGAATGGAGCGTCTTAGGATGACAAAATCCCATTGCTTTCATGGGATAAGATTTGCAAGTCCAAGAAAGATGGTGGCACAGGAATCAAAAATTGGCAACTTATGAACATTGCACTAGGGGCCAAATTAATTTGGGAGATCCAACAAAAACCTAGTTGCATGTGGGTTCGCATCCTTAAAGAAAAATACCTTGACAACCCAAATGACAATCACATTATCACTATCAGAAACCCTCCCTGGGGTTCTGCAATGTGGAACTTTATTATCTCATGCAGACAGATAATCACGGATCATGTATCTTGGAATGTGGGTAATGGGCAATCAGAGAAATTTTGGGATGACTCATGGAATGGACTCCCAACACTAAAAAGGTATGGTGATCTCCGTGATCTTTGAAACTACTTCATTAGGGCTTGGGGGGAACACTTATCAGACTACCTTGAGTTGACAAGGGAAGCACATGGCAGAGAATGGCAATGGAAATCAGTGAACCATGAGAGCTTATCAGATCAGCAGAAAGTGACAATGCAAGGAATATTGAAAGACAGAAGGATCCTTCTTACCTCTGATAAGGACAAGGTGATATGGTGTGCATCAAAAAGAGGATAATATTCAGTAAAGCTGGGCTACTTGCTTTTGGAAAGGGCTGACAGGGAAGAGCAATGGCCTATAAATCTTTTCTGAAGCAAACATCGTCTCCCCAAAGTCGGGGTCTTTACATGGCTCGCCTCTAGGGGCAAAATCTTGATAGGGGAGAGAAGGAAAAACTCAAATTTTTGGGCCCCATGAAATTCCTGATGTGTGGTGAGGTAGAAGAGGATGTTGACCACCTCTTGGTCAACTATAAAATCGCAAACTCATGTTGGGCAATGATCCAACACAATCTGCGATGGCATGGACCCCTACAAAATACTCTCAAAGATGTTTTGTTGGGGTGGCCCTCTGCCCCTGGTTGGTCCCACCTTGTTGCAATTTGGGATATATGTCCCTCAGCTCTACTCTGGGAAGTTTGGAAAGAGAGGAACCGTAGAATCTTCAGAGACCAAAAAGAGACCTTAGCCATGCTCATGAGAAGGATCAATAATTCAATAGAGGAAATAATGACCACATCAGGAAACAACAAATCCATGAAATGCCCCTTCACTCAATCTGACTCAAAGATTCAAAATAGATGGCCAGACATTAAAATTTGCTCATGGGGAAATTGCTTGAATTACAAGACCCACAGCAAGAAGGAAGGTGTTAAATGGGAACCACCTGACAAGGATTGGATTAAAATAAATTTTGATGGGGCCTCAAGAGGCAACCCTGGGGTATCTGGCATTGGTTCCATTGCAAGAGATTGGCAAGGAAAATTATTAGCCTTTGAAGCATAAAGGATTATTGAAGGGACAAACAACATGGCTAAAGTGCAGGCAGCAATGCTAGGGGTCAAAATGGGGTTAAAACTAGAAATCAAAAATCTCCACCTAGAAGGAGATTCAGCTGTCATTATTGGGGCCATCCAAAAAGGTCATATCTGGGCATGGCACCTTTAATCATATATAAAAGACACATCTGAACTTCTCAACGGCTATGAAAATTTCAAAATATCACATGTTAGAAGAGCAGGCAACGTTGAGGTAGATTGCCTATCAAATTGGGCAGCTAATTTTAATATGGTGGGGATCAAGCAATATGAAAACTTCACTAATATCAACATAGAAGATGATGAGCGATGGGCGCCAGTTGTTCCACACGGGGATTAACCCACGTCACTAGAAAAGCCAGAGATGCAGATTGGGGGATGTTGTGGTTATGAACTCATGTAAGACCGATGGGACAGGCAAATCTAATCGAGGGAGTGAAAGGACCTAACATCATGACAATTCATTTCAAATCATAATTGTTTGCAGTGGCGGCGATCAAGGGAATTTATACTTCATCCCTTCATAAATGATGGAATGATGTCAGTTTGACACTTGGGCCAAATCAATAATAATGACATGCAGGTCTCTAACCCTGATCCGTGCCAGCTTAATCATCAGAAGGAAAAGAAGGTGGGAGGAATGGCAGGAACATGATGGAGATGGGACACCGATGGGATGGAAAATCCAGTCAGGAAAATTTTTGATTTAATTACAAATAAATATGCAGAGATTCACATTAATGCTGACACCCTCTACACATTCTCTAAATGCTTTAAGTTATTCTTCATATACTGTAGGACTGATAAACTCGCAAGTGTTTGAGCACATGTTTGGAGATTGCAGAGATGGAGGCGACCTTCACGCTAAAACCGGGGAAGAACAAATAGCAAAAGGGATTTTTTGGCAAAATCAAGGTCAAATGAGTTTGAAATCTTATGCAATGGTCCTCCAAGGACTTAAAAGATGCGGTCATGGACACTCTGGGCCCAAACTTCATCACGGCCACTCACCGACGACGTCTAAATGTGGGCATTCCCTCAATGTTACTGGCATGGACCCTAGAACTTGAAGTGGAGCACGAGGAGGTGCGGGAGGTCATGGTGGAGCTGTTCAACGCGAATTTACTAGAAGGCATGGACTCCTTCCTTGACTGGGCATGGTCGGGAGTGGGTTTCAACATAACTGAAGGAATTGTCGATGAAGACCGAGAAAGAGTGCAAGGCATCATCCCTTTTGTGCGATGGCCATGGGGAATAAACAAAGACAATTATCAAATGGACAGATTAATTGGGTGGGAGACCATCAAGCCAGCAATAAGAGAATGTCCCCCACCACCTAATGCAAGAGAGGTGGCTCTGAACCTACAAATTTTGTGAAGAAGAAGGATAGTGCGTAATGCACGTTGAGCGCGCCAAGTTTGAAGAAATCAAGCAAGGTTGTAAGTGAAAATCACCAAAAAAAATAAAAATTGGAAGTTTTTGTAATATGGAGTATTGCTGAGAATGACACTCAAATTTTGACCGGGCCACAATAATATTTTGAGCTTGATAATGCTTTTTTCCAACCAAAAATATGGTTTTTTGAAGCACATTCAGTTAAAGATATACTAAAACTGAAGAAAGTGGTGAATGAGTTTGTATAGCTGGAGGTAAAGATAGTATAGTAAAGATAGCATGCGGACTGATGTTAAAATTTATTTTTACATTCTCTCAGCTTTGTAATCCAGAGAAAATATAGGAACTATGTTTGGAGGCACAGAGGTGCCGGGTGAAAAGGCTCAACGCCCATTTTGGTGCATTTTGTTGTTTAGAATAGATTGTAATGGTGTACGACCAATAGCATGACTGGGCAGAACAGTACACTCATACTTGAAATGTAAATCTTATTTTCTTTAATCAATAAAAATACCCAACTATTACCGATAAAAAAAAAACAAAGTCCTCTTAGGTTCCCCGATGTCACTACTAGCAACACATAACATACATAGCTAATATAATTAGGCCATCATGAAAATATGAACAAGTTTACATTATGAATGTATTTATTTAAATATTACAACTAGATAACATATAGTCACTTGATCAAATCAAGGTCAAATAATCTTTATCCACTTATTTCATTACTTCACAAGTAATCAGAGATGCATGTTACTATATGTGGTAAATTTAGCCTTGTTAACTCACCATACACTTCAACATAGTCCTTCTTCACCAGATACACACAAGACTGAATATGAGATTATTCATCCTACATGTCTACATGATTCGACATGTTGCCTTCTATCCAGACGGGGTTTTCGAAATAGCTCTCAGAACAAGAGTCTCACAACCATAGACCAATCTAGGAACGAAGGCTTTTTCTCCATGAATGCAATACAATGCAAGATTATTCTTAAGAATTGAAAGATGTAAGCTTAGTCTAAGACATGATTTCAATGCAATTATTCTAGAAATTGAAACTATTCTATTGCAAAATGAAATTATTCTATATGAGATTATCAAGAAATGTGGCAATAATTTAGTATTCTAACAATGCATGAAAATG
>MU223225.1:6147686-6192964 GCA_018584345.1 Thuja plicata
TATGTATATATATATATATATATAGTTTGGTATATAGAAATGTGTATATATAAGTATATGTATACAAACCTATATATGAATGTGTGGGAGTGTTTGTATGTGTTTGTAATTATCTCAAAATCTATATGTATCTTGAATATATGTAAGGATGTGAGAGAATATATATGTGTGTGTGTGTGTGTGGATATGTGTATATATTTGTGTGTGTCTGCATATATGAAACTATATAGATGTTTAACTGAGTATAAGAAATATGAATGTTAGAATGAAGATGTATGTATGAGCATAATGTACTAGTGTAGGAGTGAATCATTGAAAATGATAGTACCAGTGTATGCGAGAGGGGAGAATCGAGAGTCAGTATATGTATAAAATATGGACATATATACATACCTACATACATACATATGTACAGATTTTCCTGTGTACATACCTACATACATACATACGTACATATGTACATATTTACATACATACCTGTATATTTGTATACATATATTGAAGTATATATGTTTCCAATCTTTAATGTCAAGCATGGTGTTATCTTAGAAGGATGGTGCTTGTGTTGCTACCGATGATAAATCTAAGGTAAGGTGATGCCATCTACTCCTAAGTTGGCCAATTGATATGCTCTTACATTTCCTTCACGATGTATGTGATTCATACTTGTCTTTTTGAATGATTGGCTAAAAGATAGAGTCTGTGAGAGGAGGGAATTTAATTTCTAGTTCAGGGTTTTACCTTTCCTTAAGGCATTTATAATAATTGCAGAGTCCCCCTCAATTTCCAAATATTCAATCCCTAAGTTTCTGCATAGTTGGAGACCTCTTACTAGAGCTATCATTTCAGCCCAATTGTTAGTCTCATTTCCAATGTGGGCAACCAAAGTTGCAATTTCTGAACCCTTGCTGTCATGAATACTGCCTCCAATTCCCGCCTCTCCAAGGTTACCTCAAGATGCACCATCAAAGTTAAGTTTAAACCATCCATCTGAAGATAAAGACCATTTACATTCTCTGTGTTTTAGATCCTTCTCAGGGTTGCCCATACCAATAAAATGTGGTAGAGCCAAACCTATACATTTTCCATGCATCTTTTAATCCCAATGACTCATGAAGGGATCAGTCTTCTGAAGTTTGGAAATTTTGGAGTTGATAGTTTCAATGATGGCTACTTCAATTTTGTTAATAATTTGTTTATGATCCAATTTCTTATCCTTGAAGATTCTCCTGTTTCTCTCTTCCCATATTTCCCAAATGAGAATAGAGGGGGATACAATCCATAGATTTGCATAAATACTTCCTTTTTTAATAGTAGGACATCCTTGGAGCATAGCCAAGATGAAATTGGGGAAGGCAGAGAGCCATCCTAAATTATTAGAGAGCCATTTACAACAATGATTAGTGTATGGGCAATTAAGGAATAAGTGATCTATGTCTTCTTCCTATTTTTCACAAAGGTAGCATCTACTAGGACCTGAGAACCCATTCTTTTGAATCTGTCAACCGTAAGGAGTCTATAACTAAGGGCGAGCCAAGAGCAAAAGCCAGCTTTGGGGAGATAATTTTTGTTCCAACAGAGGTTGATTGGAATGTTAGTTTTAGGTCTATTGTATTATTTATTGATAAGGTTGTATCCGTCTCTTGTGTTGTATTCTCTAGTTTTCGAGCCATCCCAAACCAGCCTGTCCTTACCATAATTAAGAATGATCTTCCTTTTTTGAGAATCTCTATAAGGGACTTGTCCTCTTCAGGTAAAATACCTGTCTCCTTGAATGATTTCCATATCCATTCATCACCATTGAAGGAGATATAATTACTGAAGTAGGAACCCATCCTTGCTTCAAGACATTCTTTAAGACCTGGATTGTTTAATTCTTTTTCTAGGATGTCATATCCACCCCAGGAGTCTGACAAAAAAAGGGTGTCCTCACCATTGCCAAGGTTCCAAGTTAGTTTCTTCATAATAATGTGTCGATATTCCAGCATAAAGTTCTAGATCCTGGATCCCTTAGGGGGGTTTCTTTCTCTAAAAATATTGATGGGGGAATTATCAGATAAATATTTTGATGTCAATATCTTGGCCCATTTGGAATCTGAGTTCCTATACATTCTCCAAATAAGCTTGGCCCCCAAGGCTTTCCCTTGGTCGACAATGTTTTTTAAGCCAGCACCCCCCTCATCCTTTGGATGACAGAATTTGTCCCAAGAGATCAAGGGGATCTTGTTCTTCTCCCCGCTACCTTGCCAAAAAAAAGTCATGAGATGCTTGTGTAATTATTTTTGTTTGTTTACCGGGAGATGAATACATGAAAGTTGTTAGGTTGGCATAGCTGCCAACATAGATTAGACCATGGTGGCTCTCTCAACAGAAGAGAGCCATCTACCTTTCCAAGTAAGCATTTTGTTTTTAATTTTGTCTATAGTGGGGTTCCATAATGCTGAGGATATGTAACCTTTTTCTAGGGGGAGGCTCAAGTATTTACAAGGGAGCACACCTTTATTAAAGTCAAGTATACAACATATATCAACTTCTATTGAGATGTTTGTGTTAAAGAAGAAAAATTCTAATTTATTCTGGTTGATTTCTTGACTAGAAGCCAGGGAGTAGGTTGCTAGGATGGTCGCAAAGGATCTTGCCTCCATTCTACTACTTTCACCATACAACATCGTATCATCTACAAATTGCTAGTAGGTAGTAGGTTTTAAATTGTTTGTAATAGCTATGCCTTTTATAGAACCCACCTCTCTAGCCTTAGATATAGTACGCCCTAAGGCTTCAGCCATGATAATAAATTAAAAAGGGGATATTGGGTCACCCTGCCTTAATCCTCTGGAGCTGCTGAAAAAACCTTCTGGAGACCCATTGATTAGGATCGATATCATTGGAGTGGAGATGCATTCAAAAATTAGGTTAATCCAGCATTTGGCAAACCCAAAAGCCTCTAGGCATTTACAGAGAAATTGCCAGTCTACCTTATCATAAGCCTTTTGAATATCCAACTTGATAAGCATACTAGGATTTTTGCTCATTTGGAGAGAGTGAATGGCTTCATTGGCTATGATAACTCCATCAAAAATAGATCTTCCTGGAAAAAAGCCAGTCTGTTCCTCACTGATGATTAGAGGAAGGAGTTTTTGGAGTCTAAGGGTAAGGGTCTTAGTGAGTAATTTGTATAACATGTTGTAGAGAGAAATTGGTCTAAAGTCACTTGGGCTTTCAGGTTTGTCTTTTTTGGGGATGAGAGCGATGAAGGTATTGTTGACTTCTCTAAGTATTTGGCCCGAGTTTTTGACCTCTTCCAGGGCCTCCGTGATATCTTTACCCAAGAAGCTCCAGCATTTCTGAAAGAAGATGGCTGAGAATCCGTCTGGACCAGGGGATTTATCTGGATTCATTTGCCAAAGTGTTTCTTTGACCTCATCAAATGAAAAATTTTCAGTCAACATTTTGTTGTGTTGTTTAGTAATGACTCTAGGTATATTCTTAAGAAGTTATGTTTGATTATACATATCAGAGCTATCAAAGTTATTGAGGATGTTGTTAAAATATTGAACTATTTCACATGCAATCATTTTGGGATCTTCAATCTTCTGTCCTAATGCATCCTTAATGCTTGAGATTCTGTTAATGCATCTTCTTTGTTCTGTGTTGTTGTGAAATTTTTTTGTGTTTCTATCACCGGCTTCTAGCCAAGACTCTCTTGATTTTTGTTTCCAGAAAATTTCTTCTTTGGCAAGTATGTCCTCATAATCATAAAGGACTACTTTTTCTTTGAGGTAGAACTCCTCATCCATACCTGATTGGATAACCTGAGAATTAATCTCTTTTAGTTCTTCTTCTAGATGAAGTTTTAACTCAAAGATGTTGCCAAACTTTTCAGAGTTCCATTCAAGCAGTTTACGCTTGATGATTTTCAGTTTATTAACTACGATGTAGAGCTTTGAACCTTTCAGATTAGGTTCAGACCACCATTGTTATATTAAATTCAAGATATTGGGATCGCTAAGCCAAGCTTGTTCAAATTTAAAGGGGCATTTCTTAGGTTTGGATTCCATGAGGATACAAAGTTGTACTAGGAAGTGATCAGAGCCTGATATAGGTAGGATATTAGCTGAGAAGGTATGATTGGAATTAGAAATGTTGCCTTCAAGAAAGAATCTATCTAGTTTTTCTACAATATTGCAAAAGCCTCGCCTTCTATTGTTCCAGGTGAAGGAGTTATCCTCAGTTGGAATTTCAAGGAGAGATGGTTTCTCTTTCCAGTTGATGAAATCATAGACAACCCGTGGGAGTGAGCAGATGCCTCCTTTATTATCAGTGGTTTTGGTGATTGCATTAAAGTCTCCTCCAATGAAACATAGTTCATTCAGAAGAAGATTAAGGAAAGACTCAATTTCATTCCAAACTATTAATTTATCTCTATTTTGGGTAGGGCCATATACATTTATAATGTTAAATGTTAGGTTATTTCTAAAATTCTTAACTTTTGCACACATCCAAGAGTTTCTTTTCTCTAAAATGTTAATTGAAAGGCACCGAGGATCCCTGATAATTGCCAAACCACATGAGGCCCCAATAGCA
Source organism: Thuja plicata (assembly GCA_018584345.1). Taxonomy (NCBI): domain Eukaryota; kingdom Viridiplantae; phylum Streptophyta; class Pinopsida; order Cupressales; family Cupressaceae; genus Thuja; species Thuja plicata. Next base: position 6,152,271 of record MU223225.1, read on the forward strand.
GGGGAGTCCTCCAGATCCCTAAATCCTAACCATTTTTTGAAATTTAGCATATATGTCTTGTCCATTTTAGTTTCCTGGATTAAAATAATATCATATTGAGAATTTTTGATGTAGTGAAGAATAATTCACTGCTTGTTAGGGGCATTCATACCCCTAACATTCCATGTAAGGATATTCATGGTTGCTTGGGAAGGTACTTCCCCTTCCCTGCATTCAGAAGTGATGTAATTTTCATTTGTCCTGTTGCTTCACCAGCTAGAGTTCTAAGCTCATAGTTTGGTTTTCTACCCCTTTTCTTGGCAATCTTTGCACAATCAAGGGAACATTGACTATCTTTGTTAACAACAATGCCAAGAGATTTTGGATCAGCAGTTTCCAGATTTTCAAGATTAACTAACCATTCTTCCAGTGCATCTTCTTCAGGTTCTGTAGAGATAATCCCCTCAATTAGGAGCCTTCTCTGAAGGTCCAATTCCTCTTTGTCACAAATCTCATCCAAAAAATAGTCCATAAGTTCATCGGTTAGGGATTCTCCCATGTAATAAGCTATGGTTTCCAAATATTCATGAATTTTGACCTTATCGTTGGTGTCAATACCCTGGGTTACATCATCAAAGATTAGGTCCTTTGAGAACATATTTGAATGGTTTGCAAAAACCTTAGTGTTTGTAAAGATAGAGTTGTTTGGTTGAGAGACCAAATTAGACTGAGAGGGGGCAATGTCATCAGGAATTTTGGTGATAGGGGCCTGAATTTTTTTGTTGGGTGAGAAGGGATCTTTAACAAGGTAGAGGGGTTAGAGGGTTATCATAGGGAAAGGGTAACATGGCCTTAGGTGAAGCAGCACAATGGGTAGGAAAATTAAGTGAAGATGGATGATCAATAAGAACAAGAGGGGTTTTACATATTTCAGTAGCTGGGAGATTGGAAACAGTGGTCGTATTGGGAGAGGAGGAAGCTAGAAAGGAGAAACCAAGAAACCTCCTCTGTCTTCGGCAAAGGTGATATTAAGCTTGTAAGGATTGATATGGCTAGGTTTCCATAAGTTATTAGGCACAAGAGAATCAACCCCCATCATCCCCTTTGGTTCATTTGTTTCTAGGCTAGCATAAGAGATAATTGGGTTAATTTTGTGAGTGGAGATCTTGCCCTTAATAATAACAAGTTTAAGAGTTTTTGTATTGATATTCATTCTAATAATAATTTCCCTTTCCGAATATAGAAAATTCGTATCTACAAACCCTACAAATTTACTGTATAGATTTCCAATTTTCCTCAGAAGTTCATCGTTAAGGAATTCAACTGGAAATTTTTTAAGCAGGATGATTCTTTCGACTAAAAAATCATTTAAATTGAGAGGATAAAAAAAAGAACCCAGTCTAGCACTGTGAAATTAATATTTTTGTAACTAGGGCATCCCTCCCAGAGCAATTTTGCTTTTAATTCTTTATTGCCGCATATAATGCAAATGAAATTCTCAGGAAGGATAACCGTACTTACCTTTTTACTCATCTTTTGTTCAAGCCATAGTGCAATATTTTTAGAGGAAGAATCGACGCTGTTCCATCTACATATTACACCATAAGATGCACAATTTTCTTGCATTAAGCCGTCGAAGATATCCAGGGAAATCACATCCTCAATAGGGGAACTGTTGATGTTAGGCTCAATTCTGTGGTGAGGAGAAGTGTAGGTTGCATTAGAAGGCGACACCAAGAGTGGAGAGCCGCGAGAGAGATGAGTGATCTTGTTTGTCTGCGGAGGGTTTTTAAACAACTTCCTGCGGTGTGGTGGGTAATAAGGCATTTGAGGAGGGGAAATGATTTTTGAGGGTTTAGAGGATAGACTAGGTTGAAAGGAGGTACCAGGAAGCTGATCCCTGGAGGGTTTATGCAAATCTGCATTAGTTCACAAATGGGGAGGAGAGTATTTAAGATGATTTCACTCGGAATCCACAGGGTGAAGGCAATAGATGTTGTTATTAATGGGTTATGAGAAGGCAAGATTATGGGGATGAGGGTTTGAGGTAGATTTTATATGCTGGCGGGCACGTTTAGCATTTTGAAAATGAGTCGGGATCCATGGATCATCCATAACCGAAAGACTTTTATCCCATGAAAAAACCCTAGAGGGAGCCCTAGGGGAAAAAAATGCAGAGATATCCTTGATCTTTGTAGAATGAGGCAGAAGGTTGTAACGACCTGAAGAGAACGAGGCCGAAGAGGAGAGACGGCCTTCCTGTCCATATTTTGTCTTCGCAAAAAAATGTAATTGAGAATCCAACGAGTCGATTGTACAGAAGCGAAAGTTCATAGGTGAAAGCAGAGCCATGTTCTATCTTTAGTGCCTTTCTTAGTAACCCCAATCATTCAAAATTGGTAGATTGGAGTTGATTATACTTCTGGTTTTGACTCAAAAACATATGTTTTGGTTGCCAACTGACATGCTAGTTTTGACCTGCCATTGCTGAATTATAAAATATATAGATTTTCTCTTGCTTGCAATAAACATATATAAAATATTAGAAAATAGGTCATTTTTTCTAGCATAATGTTTGATTGATTGATCACCACACAAACTATGTGAATTAAACAAATAGATTATTTTTTGCTTGCTTATAATATGCATTTATGGATACATTAGAAGATATTTTTTTTTCCTAAATGACATTTGATTGATTCTTGCCACACAAACTATAGATAATCCAGGCATAAATACAAATACTATAAGCTATATTATTTTTGTTAGATAACATTTGATTGATTGCAACTTTTTTTAATAAGAAAAAAAAACTATCTTACCCTACCATGACCTAAATTTCACTTCTCAAAACAATTTTGTTGCGTTAGATATTCTCTCAAAACTACCTTTCAAATACTAAGAGAAACTAAAATATTAATAAATATAAAATATACTCTAAAATTAAGATGCTTTACATACCGAATGATAATATTTATATTCATTAAAAGAAAGCTTGAGAATGGATTCTAAAAGCCAAAAAGAAAGGAAATGAAGAGAATTAACTTAAGTTATCTTATCTAGCCAGTTTATACCCCAGAGGATAGAATAATAGAATTAAGCATTTGTACTAAGAACATACAACTCATACATCAACGTAAACATAAGAAACTGTAGACCTTATGGTAAGACATGTTGTCAATTAGTGCCAAAATACTTAGTCATTCATATGGTTGCAGTGTTGACCGAGCCAACAACTTGAAGTGTTACCCGAGCTAAGCAGTTGCAGTGTCGACCGAGCAGTTAGTTCCAAACAATATCACCTGAGTCACCAATGTTACCCGAGTTGCATACCATCTTCGAGTGATCAATGTGACCCAAGCACCCAGTGTCAACTGAGTGCCAAAGTTGGTAGTTCATTGTGTCGCCCGAGTGTCAGTATATCACCTGAGTGTATTACTGCACCTGAGTATCAACATTGGGCCAACTTAGTACATATTGTTTGATACTGTTTAATATGATAGTAGTCGACTTGTGGAGGTAATTGATTTGGATAAGATATATATGTAAGATACTTTGTTTATCGAAATGATGTAGTAAGAGTATGGATATATAAATCAATTATAGATGTGAATATGAAGTGGCAGATTGATTAGAAGACTACAACAGTATAAAGGAACATATTGGACTTAATAGTCCTTCACAAATCTCCTAACAGAGTGCATACTTAACTGTATTGTATAAATCATTTCACAAGGTGGACCTAACAATCCTTATTTCTCCTAACAGGGAAGGCCATCATAAGTGGTCAATTGTAAGCCTTAACTGGCCAAATTTATCACTGCGATTCCAAATATTGTGGGTACCATCCCCACCCCAGTTTTACTTTTTATTTGGTTTCTGGGTAACCAAACATTGTGTCAAGTGTTATGAATGTTTATTGCTTTTCTGTTCCATGCATACAATAAGATTAGACAATCTAATAAAGGATAAAAGTGAATAAGTTTTATTGGTTCCTGATTCACTCTTCCCTCTCAGTCACCTAGCCTACAATATATTTCCAATAAAAACATTCATCGACAACACACACATAGGGAATTTTTATGATATTCATATCAAAATACAAGTCTTCATCTTTGCTCTCATACATATATTTCTATATCTCTCGATCATAATTAAGTTGATAGGCTTCCCCTACGAGATCACTCGCGTGCGGACACCTGTCTTTATTGTCTCACGGTCAACTTTTTGTCTCACGACTATAAAACCATTTACGCTTATGGTTTTTTTATAGGTTGTAGTTACCTATATCACTCCACCGGTAAACTGTTTATCACCAATGTCAAACCATTTAATCGACCTGCATCTCTCATAAATGTATTGTCAGAGGAATTTAAGGCGACACTATTGGAGTTGTTGGCGATTGTAGGAGTTTTGTAAAGTAAGGAAAATAATAGTTTTTCCTTGTTGGAGTTCTTTGGAAAATTTCTGTGTTGCGGTGAGAATTTTGGGCTCTTTGGTGCCCTGGGTTGGCCGTAGGTTGTCTACTCATGCACAACCTTTTCCTTCTTTAGCACTACTAACCTTTTAGATGGAGGGATTCTTGTCATAATGGATTCAGGTATGCCATGGCTATGGTTTGGGCTTTTGTTGTCGGTTCTCCCTCTTTTTTTGGTGGAATTAGATGTTTAATTTCCCTGGGTATGCAATTCGCAGGAGGTGTTTTCTTGGGAAGATCTTGATGCATTTCATAAAGGATTATGTGAAAATATTTAAATATTTGATGGAGAATGAGTAACCCTTTGCGTTCATGCTCTGCACTACTGCAGGGTATTTTCTCACTATGCTACATGACTTGGTTGTCGCTTGGATTTTAATGGCAAGTGAACAAAGAGAATATACATTATTCTTGTGCAGGGACCTCTTCCTTTGCAAACAATAGGTGAGACTGTAACCATTTTCTCATTGTCTTACAAATATGTTTCCCTTTTATTAGATGCGGTTCCCTTAACAAATTATTAAAATTTATACTACCAGATAGTCAAGGAATGCCCCTTGTGCGTAATAGAGACACGGTGCTCAATTCTCAGGTCAGTTGAGCATGAAACTTCAATTACTTAATTAGGTTTTCCTGTGCAATTTCATGAACATTTTTTGTTAGGGTAACTTGTTTGGTTTTTAGAATTTAATATTGGCTTAAAAGAACTTTTGAGAGAGTGAGTATAATGAGCCCTTGTGGATAACCCCTAAAATTCAACTAATTATCATTTTACATAGCACTGTAATTAGTAATCTGTGTTGAATTTTCACGTCTACAATGAATTGTTCAAAAAGGTTAAATAATTCAGTTGCACTAGAAATTAAATCAATTAGAAGGTCTTAGGTTCAAGTCCTAGTTAGTCTAAATGAAGTGTGGCTCAATATGCAATTTTAACTTAGATCAAGAGTCCCAAGTAATTTAACATGTTATATCAGATAACAATAGTAGATTTCCACAATCTAGAAGCAACAATAGTAGATGTGTTATCAGAGTCAAATCAAGAGGCCATGTTATTCAACATACAATATTTGTGTTAAATCAGAAGCCCCAGTAACTCAATGTGTAATAAAGTAAAAAAAAGAAGCTCCAGTAACTCAACCTATGATATCATAATCAAATTATAAACCTCCAAAAAATGCAATATATTTAAGATATAATATCACAATCAGAGTCAAATTAGGAACCCCAATAACTCAACATATGATATCAGAATCAAAACAGGAGCCCAATATCTCAATCAATGATATTAGAGTCAAATAAAAAAAACCCAAAATAAATGCAGTATAGAAATCAACATGTGATATCTAAATCAAACCAGAATCCCCAAATATGCAGTGTTCAAGGTCATAGAAACTCCATATGAAGTGTAACTCAATAATTTGTTTGTTCGTGTTGTGTAATTATCAAAATTAGGAAGCGAAGCAGAAGGCCCCATCAGATTGTTAGGCTTCATTAGGAGATAGTTTATTATTGATATTAAAACTCTTCTTTCATTCTCTTTCTGAAGGAATCTCAATAGGGTTTGCAGGAAAATTCTCTTTGCCTTTATCATAGTGTCATGTATAATTTAGGGCTTAACCTCAATTTTGTAGGAATATTGCAATGTCTACAATAACATTTTGAAGGATTTTTCCTTGTGTTTTGTTCTTCTGATGTATAATTAAAAGAGGCAATTTGTGACAAAAAAATGGAGGCAGAAGCATGAAAAGCCTTATGGACAGTGTCTTTGCACAATATATTTGCAACAATTTCAATGGGTGTAGCACTGTTGTAATTAGTTCCCAACAGACTATTCTTCAACCACCTATTCCTTGCATTTGTCATATCCTTCCCAATCAATGATACAATTAGGATTCTAATTGATGCCACCACAAAGGGATGCTTGGTAAATTGGCTTTTTGTAATTACAATGGTCTGGCCAACATAGTCTTCATTTATGTTGTCGCAAACCATCTTCTCAGCCAAAAACATCATAACTCTCAAACTCATGAGATTCCAATTGACAGACCATTTTACAGTTATATGGTTGTTGTTTTTGGTTGTGGACTGATTGTTGCGGTAATGCTTTGGGATTAGAGAATAAATCAAAGTTCAAACATCATGATTTAGGGTACTCTTTTTGTTTACCAATTTTTGTGCACTTTGCTTTGTAAGAATGCTTTTCTGTTGAATATTAGAAAAGTATCTTCAAGGCCATAGGGCTGTTAGAATGTGCATAAGGGAATCATTTAGCATTAATCAATTGGCTTAGAACAACCAATTGCTTTGGTCCTACAAAGGATTATTTCAGATTTGATGCCCTTTAGCAATTTCATCTCCATCTACCTTGTGATGTGGAGATTTGCTTCAACCTCAAACTCTTGTAATAGATGATAAGTTTTGGTTAATGTAACCTTGTAAAATGTCTACTGCCTTTCCTATTTTGGAGAATTTTAACTGAATTTAGAATTTGTAATTGGTGTATTTTATTTTAATTTTTTGTTAAAAATTAATTCATTTTTTTAATGTAAAGGTGTATTTGATTAATTTAAATTACAAATCATGTAACACGTCTATTTTTGTTGATCTATTAATGAACTTGAATGTTTCTAAATAAACTTTCTTAGAAAAGTCTTGTTGGATGCAAAGTCTTCATAAATCTCAACCTTGAATTCTCAGTAAAGAGGTTTTAATCTGAATAAGTGGAGAATATGAGATCACAAATATATTCAAAAACAACTTTGACAAATTAGGTAACTCTCAATCCTTGACCCTCCATTGAAGAGATTTTAACCTTAAACTCTACTATCATATCAAATAACATTAAAATTTTATGAATTGAATATAAAACCTTCGATGTAAACCTTTAATTCCAAATTTGGTTTAAAACCTTCTGACAAATAATAGAAATCCCAAATTAAATTTAACAAATCTATCATGATTGAAAATTCAAAATCATTAATATTTTAACTCTTAACTTTTACCTTTCCATAATATTATTTAATCGTTGACACTTTGTAACTCATATTTTATGCAATCCAAGACTCTTCAACTTCAATCCCAAAAGCCCCAACATCATCCTTCGATGTTATCACTATCGCTACTTGTCAAAGCATTTATTTGGCCGTTTTTGAAGCCTTTTCAACAAATTCATTTTCTGCATATCTACAATCATTACATTCCATGGAATGACGTATCTTTGATGCATTGTGTAAATAATTAGTGTGACCTTTCTATGCTTTCATATTTTGCACATGTCTCTCAGGCATTTGGAATTACACCATTCATAAAAGCTCCTTTCTTTTATGCATTGATAGCTTTCCATGCCCTTTTCCAAAGTTCTCATTTCTATAAAGGTGGGTATAATGCTAACAAAATTGTATAATTTGGTTTTATTATTTGAAGCTGTATGGCATTCCATGAGATCACATTTATTTTAGTAATTTTATCAAACAACACACTGCCTTGTCCATGATGCTACATTTTGCATACATGTATACCTTAAGTAGTTGCAACTACAACATCTAAATGAAGCAAACAAATAGGAAAAAATTGGGTTGAGATTCACCCAGAATGTTCAGTATCATATCTTCACAAAGGAATGCATAAAAGTAAAATCATATATCAATTACATATTTGCATTCCTTTGGTACACAAAATTTATATTATATATTCATTTAGTTACGAGCCCTAATTTGAACATTTGAATGACATCACCATCTATAAATTATTATAGTAATTAAATAATTAATTATGGCTTGTTCTGGTATGGAGGAGGCACCTAATTATGCTTAAAATACAAGGCGTTTCCTCTAAAATATCATATCGACTTTTCCCTTGAACCTCTATAGGTGCAAGTGCTAGTCTAGCTCAATCTATCATCTCTTGGACATGATTTACAATCTATAAATATACACTAGCCCACGAAGGGTCATGACTCTTGAGGTCGATTGATGATTCATTTCTATTCTATAAGCCATTTGTGGTGGCTTCAAGTTGGTTTTGACTCACGAACATATGTATTGGTTGCCTAGGACACACTGTTTTGACCCACCATTTGCTAAATTATAAAATATATAGTTTTTCTCTTGCTTGCAATTCACATATTTAAAACATTAGAAAATATGTTACTTTTTGCCTATATAACATTTGATGGATTAATGGCCACACAAATTGTGTGAACTAAAAATAGATCACTTTTTTCTTTCTTACAATATGCATAAACAAACACATGAAAAAATAAATAATTTTTTTTTTTTTTTTCTAAATAACATTTGATTAATTCTTAAGTAATGTGCATAAGTACAAATACTAAAAGCTATATTAATTTTTCCCATACCATTTGTAACTTTATTTTTTATTTATTAAAAAAAAAACTACCTTAATTTCAATAGACTAATGAGAATGCTAAATTAATTTAAAAAAAAACAAAAACAATAGAATACATCAACTTGAAAATGCGGTATGGGTATGATCGAACTAAATATTTATATGGTGGACCTGTCCGCATTTAGAGCATAACATCCCTCGTAGAATACGGATTTCCTTAAAGCAGTCGTTTAACATTATCCAATAAAACAAAATAATATAAAAATACATTCTTATTAAATTTTAATGACAAAAAATGTGTACTTCGTCAAAGTAAAAACAGACAAATTACTTGAACACGGAATTCAACCTAAAGAAAACCCAAAAAATAACAGTCAGCGCGGTTTTGAACTGGTGCTGGGAGGATCGATATGTTTTGCAAAGAAAACAAAATCAAAAATTGATCTGCCTGAATTTTGAGAAGTTAGGGTCTGAAATTGTTAAGGCTGAAGATATCCTCTGTATATTTCTGTCAAAGTAGGGTTTGAAATTGTTGAAGGTTGAATATATCATCTGTATATTTCTGTCAATTTAGGGTTAACAAAGAAGAACTAAAAAAATTTTAAGTACTTCGGGCTTTCCATGGCGCAAGTAGTAGAAGATTGGTACAAACAAATGCCTGTGATTACACGCTCATATCTTACAGCAGCAATCGTCACTACCGTTGGATGCACCCTTGATGTATGTATATAAGTCTTTCCTTGCATTTCTGGGAGTCGCGTTAGGTTAATTGTAGAAGTTATCCATTATAACGGAGTGCTTTTGAATAAATTCATTCACTGCTTATTTTACAATAGTTTTAAGTTATTTGTAGAGATTTTGCATTGTTATGGCGTTCTTTCAAATGTATCCTTTATTTGCGTTCCTTTTGAATAGTTTCAAGCCATTTCGAGAGATTTTGCTTCATTACGGAGCAGTTCAGATAAATCATATAATTGCATTAGTTTTGAAAAGGTTAAGGTTAATTATCTAGGCTTTACTTTGTTTAGGAGTATTTGTTTGCTGATTTCAGAGATTTGGTTTTGTTTTGGCGTGCTTTAGGCTGATTTCAGAGATTTTCGATGTTATGGAGTATTATTAAGTTGGTTGCAGAGACACTGCATCGATTTTGAGTTTTATTAACTTGAGTACATAGGTTTTGCAAAATTTCGGTGTTGTCTAGGTTAATTGCAGAAATCTTGCACTATTTTGGAGTATTTTCTGATTAATTTTGCGGATTTGACTCTTTTGGACTGCGTTTTATATGAGTTGCAGAGAGATTACATTTCATTGAGGTCAACTGCAGAGAATTGGCATTGTTTACAAGAATTGTTTGGTTAATAGCGGGGATGTTTGTATGTTCATGTTTTCACAAGAATTGGAGAGTTTCAGAATTGTTTTGGATTTTTTTTCAGTAATTGCCTAGATATTTCATTATTTTGGAGTATTTTTAGGTCGACTGTAGAGCTTTTGTGTAAGTTTGGAGTTTTTTGTGGTTGAATTGTAGAGGTCTTGTGCTATTCTAGAGAAATTCAAATGTTAGGTTAATTGAAGATTTTTAAACTTTTTTTCTTTTCAGATTAAGAAATGTTCCTAAGGGAAAGAAAAGAAGGGACATGTGGTTCAGCACTAAAACAAGTCAACATAAATCAAAAGTCACCTGAAATGTAATGAAAGAATTCTAGAAAACCATCTAAAACCACTCTAAAAGACATTCAAAAGGACATTAAACTTATGTCTGGGTGGATACTCAGGCTGCAATGGCTGAGAGAGACTGTGATGCATTTTTTCTGATGATTGTTGAGGTCTGAGCAGAGGTCCTTGCAAAATCTGCATATTTTCTTGAATTATCATTAGCTGCCATTATCTGCCTATTGGGCAACTTGAACTCTTGTCTAGGAAGGTCACTACCCAACATCTGGTCACCACCTCTATTCATTACTGCCTTGTTGCTTTTCTTTGCTTTGTCATACTCAAGATGGGTGTGATTTTCTTTTTAACATTTTAAATTTCTTATCCAACAAAGAAATCCTAGATAAAAATCCTAATTCAGCAAATAGTGACAAATACCTTTCTTGAACTAGGGCATCAGCTGTCCAAATGAATAAATCCTTGAATTAGACCTTTAACAAGTGAGCAAGGGTTTTGGGCTCATTATTCGTACTGTAGAATAAATGAATGGCCAAGGCATCCATAAAAATGCCCACAATGTTGTGAATAATACAACCAGCCTCAGCCTTGTCTGTATTGCTTCTTGAAGCTCCGTCAAAATTTATTTTCCGATATGTAATGCTCCTTCCTTAAAACTAAATTAAGATTAATCCAACACACATCATACATGCCTGTGGGTATTGGGAATTTCTTAAAGGAAGGATATAGTAATAAAAAGTTGACATTAAAAGCAAAGTTTAGTTTTAGTAAAGTCATTGAAGACCAAGGAAGGAGAAGGAGATGATATTGATAATTCATTTTATACTTGATCGTTATTTCTTGTGGAGCAAGAACTATGGCTCAACCAACCATAGGATGAAACCCCTCTAGATCTGGAATTGGAGGACAAAAGAGCACAATTCCCGAGTGTAATCTCACACAGATCACCATCATGCAAATCTGAGTTTAAATTAAAGTACCTTTACAATTGGAAGCTGATTGATTCCAAGGTCAAGTGTCAGACGTTATTAAAGTAAGCAAAGTTGCTTCATCAAGAAGTAAATAGCTGCATAAGAGGGACTGAATTACCAGCCACTGGAAATACACAACTGGAAGTTAAGGTAGCAGAAGCGAACATGGTTAGAGATAATGATAACTGTGATTATCAAATAAGATTGATGCGAAATTTGACCTTATGTTAGATATGATGGGGCAAATGTTACGTGCGATGCATAACAACCAGAAAACATAGAAAGATGCATGAAATTCCAAAATTCAAAATTGTGAGGAAAGTTCTTCTGGAGCCAATAATAGTTACAATAATAAGCAGAGAAGTCACACAAAGAACCAAGATTGGGATTGTTGATAGACCACTTTGTCCTACTTGCATTCAATGGGGAGAAGAAGTTTCAATTGGAGAAATACAAGACAATATTATTGTCTATTATGGAGAACATAGAAATCTCCTTGCAGAGATTCAAGAAGCAATACCTCTTATGAATTACATGAATATGAAGAGAGCTAGAAATGGGTCAAGAATTGAATCTAGACCCCAACCAAGTTAGAATGATCATCAGCAAGCTCTAAGAAAGTCAACATATACATTTAATGGTTATAATAAGTGTATTGCTGTTGCATGGGTGCAAAAGTTAGACACGTATCTATTGCTAAAACCTATGACTAAGGATAATTCTGTCAAATTCGCCATCTTACGCTTGGAAGGATTAGCTCACGAATGGTGGTACCATGGGATGGTTCCAAGGTCATGGTCTAATAGACAAATATGCTGAAGTTTGCAAAAAAAGGATTGAAAAGGTTGGATAGGAATGATCCTGAAGCCCATTTTAGAGAATTGGCCTAGTTAAAACAAGAAGGAACAATGGAGAAATATGTATAAGAATTTCAAAAGCGGTTTGTAATGGTGATGTGACAGAAAGAAGATTAACTTTCCTTTTATTGAAGGGTTAATTGGACATCTTATGGGTTTGCTTACGACATTTGATCCATCGAACCATCTGGTGGCATCGAACCAGGAATGTTTCAACTGCTGAATTTTGTGCAGAATTTTTTTCAAACGTGAAAAATGAACGGATATTTTTTCAAGTATGTTATATACCTAAGTTGTTGATATTGGTTCTGATTCAGATTTGGGTTTAGATTCCGATTCCTGAATTTGGCAAAAAAAATTTTTGGGCAGGTTCCAGTGCTGCGGGTATATATATAGATATTTTTCAAATATATAAATATGTGTATGTGTGTGTGTGTGTGTGTGTATTCATAGATTCATAACATGTAACATGTTCAATGTTCATTCATCATTGGTTCAAAACTTCAAACATATAATAATAATAAGAAGTTGAAGTGTGATTCTCATAAATCCATAATTGCCAATAAAATTATAAATAAAATACCTCATATATCATATTCATACTTTGCAAAAGTCTCAAAATGTCATTACACAATGAAAATTTAAATTACAAGCCATATTTCATATTTAATATCCAAATTCATCTTCATTATCTTCATAGAAATCAAGGTCAACATTTGGTTCCACTTCAACTTCATTTGAACCAACAACTGTGCCACTTGCTATGTCCATGTCATGTGGAACAACTGCATCTACATAGACTTGGGCAAGCTGTGCAACCGCGGCATTTAAATCAGCACACTCATGGACTAGATCCCAATTCCTTGTCACACCCTCATGGTAGTCCGTTTTCTTATGTGACAATAGGCGAAGGTTGGAGTGTATGAAGACCAAATCCTTTGCTTTTTTGGCACCCAAACGATTGCGCTTAACCGAGTGGATGAAGGAGTATGTACTCCAATTCTGCTCAGATTAAGAAGAACTTGCAACTTGTTGAGTTAGCATACAACATGTACATTTAGTATTTAATTTCAATGTGATAGCATCATGATCAAATGAAAAATGATATTTTTTTTTTAAAGATACATACTTAGGAGAGAACTTTAATTGCAAGAGGCTGCAAGAAAATGAAGCGTTGACCATGTACATACCACCATTCATCAGCATCCATTCTATATTGAGCATGAAGAGCAGTAGTGTCATGATATTTGGTAGATGCAAATTGGGCAAACTCAGTGGAGGACAATATTTCGAGTTTCATCATCATCATCATCATCATCATCATATATCTTTATAAATGCAGCCTTGGAACCAGCAGCAACCACTACATCTCTATATGGTGCCACCCTGTTTGGTTGTGAAACCATCTCTTGGCTATAAAACCTTGGCAACATAGCATATGCCAAGAGATGTAAGGGGGTGGTCATCTTGTTCCAACGGTCAATAATTTTTTCCACAACTTTGAAAAATATATCTGTATATTCTTTGCCCACTATTATTGTTTTTATGTGCTCCGCCTTGGTGTCCCTGCCATCATAAATTTCACCCAAACATGGACGATCAGTATCAGCAAACCTAATCTTGCTCATGATGGGCTCGGTGAATTCCAAAACGTATTCCGCGTGATCCCACCATTCATCATCAAGGATCAATGCTTTTACTTTTTGGGCTCTTTTTGTGTTTGATTGCCTCCATACACTCCACAAAGTGCTGATAACCATAGCACTCAAGGCCTCTCGCACCTTCACAAGTCATCTTAAGACGATTGTGTGAGATGCAAATTGTGTTTCAGCAACCTATGATGGCATAAAACATACATGTCATATATCAAGTTCAACTATAAAAATTTTTAAAATAAAAAAGTTTAAACTAAAAAATAAAATATAAAAACAAACTTAAATTACCTTCAACAACTCCAATGCAGAGAAGGTCCTGAATATGGCTTGTGTCATGTGATGATTAGTCACAAACATTTGTATCTCCTCAGTCTCTGTGTAAATTTTATCGACCCATTCAATTTGAGTGCCAATCTTTTGCATGATTAAATTGAGTGAGTGGACTGTACATTGTGTCCACAAAATGTGATTATATGTGGCCTCCACTATAGCTCTAGCTTCCCTACAATTTTAAGCATTGTCCGTTATGACTTGGACAACATTTGTAGCCCCCACCATCTCAATTGATTCCATGAGGATATTGGCAATGAAACTTGCATCTTTCACTTGCTTCTCACAATCCCACTGCTTTCAAGAACATCACCCCTTTAGGTGACACTGCTATAACATTGGTCAAAGGCCTATTCTCGCAATCTTTCCATCCATCAGAAATGATGGACACACCTATCCTTGATCACTCTCAATTGTGTCTCTACCAAGGCTTTCTCCTTCGACAATAAGGTGGTTCACACCTTTTCATACCCAGGACTAACATAATCAGGAGGTGTCTTGGAAATGGTAATAACCATCTCTCGCCAATAAGGTGACCTAACAAGGTTGAAGGGAAGCCCATTCACATATAAGCAATGAGCAATACTTTGATTGGCAATCTCTCTAATTTTATGTTTGAAGGTCACATCCAATGGGCCTCTTTTCCATGGAACATTTTGTGGTTCAGAAGGTGGTGGCATTGACAAGAAAGGATGCGGGCCAGCATTTTTTACCAAGCCACTAGGAGGTCTCCTCGAGCCTGTATGGGCAGGGGATGGAGTAGTCACTGTCTTTCCTCTGTTGCTTCTCCTATCAGCTTCGTCTTGTTCTCTAGCATATTGCAGGATTAAACGAGTTGGCAGCCTGTTCCCATCTGCCCCCCTACAAGGTTTCATTCCTTTTCCAGCGCTGGGAATGAAATGAGGTTTCATTCGATACTATGAGCTCAAATATTCTACGTTGCAATGGTTACACCACCAGGCACGACCTTAATCATTGTTTAATGCCAAAGCAGTGAACCTGCATTAATTTTAAAAGGGTTTGCCCCGGCAACTGAACTAGAGCTTCCATTTCCACTTTCAGCCATTCTGTCTGACTCTGAATAATGAACCTAAGGTGGAAAAGAAAATTCAACCCATTATTGCAAACAAAATTAATTGGAAAAAAAATGGCATTATAACCCCTTAATATGCATACAAAGTATAAAAAGGTATTCAAAACTTCTTAAAAAACTTTTAAAAAGAACTTGAAAAATCTTATTGTTGGGCGTTTGTTTAAGAAATAAATTCATTTATTCATTACTCTATTTTTGGGCGATGACTTCAGGTTCTGAAAGAACCGTGTCTATAATCTGAGATTCTGAAGAAAACATTTACTAAGCCATATCTTCTCTTCCTTGGTCAAAAAGGATATATCGCAGCTTATTTTTTTGTAGCATTAATGTTTTTCTGGGTGGAGCCTTTCTTTTTTGTAGGTGCTGACTATGCTTTATGAAAAGGACAGAGATTACAATAGGACTATCTATCGTGTGTGTTACTCCTTAATATTCCTGGAAATGGTTTTGGAATATGGGAGTCATGCGTAGTATTATTTGCTGTGTGCGTTTCTTTCCAGTAGAAGTTTCTTTTGGGATGGGAATAGTTTTTTGTGTTGAGAGTTTTGGAAGTGCTTTGGTTTATAGGACAGGATGTATGCCTGGGTTTTTGGTGACCGTGATATAGAGTCGTTTCTGAAGGTCAATGTGAAGTGCAGCCATGTTGGTGCCATTTTAAAAAACATGTCGATGCATTGAGTTATGCTGCGTATGTGATTTTATGCTGCGTTTCTGAGTTATGCTGACTATCTATCGTATGTGTTACTCCTTAAGATTCCTGGAAATGGTTTTGGAATATGGGAGTCATGCGTAGTATTATTGGTTGTGTGCGTTTCTTTCGAGTAGAAGTTTCTTTTGGGATGGGAATAATTATTTGTGTTGAGAGTTTTGGAAGTGCTTTGGTTTATAGGACAGGATGTATGCCTGGGTTTTTGGTGACCGTGATATAGAGTCGTTTCTGAAGGTCAATGTGAAGTGCAGCCATGCTGGTGCCATTTTAAAAAACATGTCGATGCATTGAGTTATGCTGCGTATGTGATTTTAGCTGGAATTTGACTACAGTTTGGAGTCAGAGATTGTGCATTATTCTACCTGCTATGACTATGCTTTTCTCTATTTGCTGGGTATGCTTTTCAGTCAGTTATTTTGTGTGTAGAAACTTTCTGCAGCGTGTTTACGAAAAAAACGTGCAAGTATGGTTGAATAACGTGAGTATTATGAGACAATAATCCACATATGTGTTTTGGGCAGAATGGTATTCTTTTGGGAGGGAGACGAGCATGATTTGGTTGATTTTTGAATACAGTTGATGTTGATTCTCAGTGCTGTGTGAAATTTGATTATGACTGGGCAGTGTCATTAGTGAGTCGAGCTGAGATATTGATTGCAGAGAACTTTGATATTGGTTCAGACGACACCTAGCTGCAGATTTAATTAAATAAAGGGGATTAGTGCTTAAGGATTAAAGGTTATGAATTGAGGAGATAGAGCTGTGCTTGAATAAGTTTGATTTTTGTTAGAGCTATGCATGGTGAAGGAGTCTGGTTTTGAAGGAACTGTGCATATGAGAAATAGACTGGTGTGTAATCAGAAAGGATATCATCAGGCATGGCTGTTCATTTTGGCATGATCACTTATTAAGAATAGTGACTGAAATTTTTGTGAATATTGTTATTTTAGTTTCAGATCTTAATTATTTAGTGAAAATAAAGAAATAAGTGCAATGACAGATAACAAAATCATAAACACAACACAAGATATATCCTGGGAAACCTCCCTTGTGGAGGTGAAAACCCAGCAAGCAGATTGATGTATTTTATTAAGCCCAGACACAACTTACAATGTTCAGCCTCAATGGTGAATCTGACCTGGAGAAGTAATCAGATCTGTCTGATAGCTTGATCAGTTATTAATAAAGCAGAGAAGTATCAAACGCAGAGAAATATGTATGTGCCAGACAACTCTTGATGATGTATGAAGTTGCAGACCCCTGTAGAAGTCAATTCGGCAGGACAGAGCTTTAATTATGTTCAGCAGGGCAGAGCAGAGCAGATCGCATGTAGTGTGCTCTCCAAGGGTAGAGCAGATCAGATTGTAAGTATCTTCTCCAAGAGCAGAGCAGATTCGCAAGTATCTTCTTCAAGAGCAGAGCAGATTCGCAAGTCCTGTTTTCAGTGAATGAAGTCTTGATTGCGGAGGACAGAATTATATATGCTTACTGATAATTTAATTAAGCAGGCCGACTTAATTATACAGGCCGACCTTCCTTTTGTTTGTTTTGGCACCAATATACTATGGCGTGAGAGTAGGGCCGACTAAGGGAAAACGTCTACCCTTAGACGTTTTAGCAAGAAATCATTTAGTATCAAATTAAAGATTTGATCTAAATGGTTGGTAATCGCTCAGCTAGATCCGACTAGCTATAAACATTAACAAATATAAGTCCTTGACAACATGTATACAGTGCTCGTTACAAGAGTTCAAGAATTGTTTCTGTTTTTAGTGTATATTTTTTGAGTTGGTGCTCAGATTGAGGTTGATGCCTCAGCTGGTCGAGTTGGTGCTTCGAAGAGGGTTGGTGCTCTTTGGGAGTTGGCACTCTTTGTGAGTTGGTGCTCACTTTTGTAATCTGGGTTGGTGTCCATTTTGTTAATGAAAGCTATTTTGGGCCATGGTTTTTTACTTGAAAGGGGTTTCCACGAGAAATTTGGTGTTTGCATCTTGATGGTTGCTCTCTTTATGTTTTATGTGGTTTCATCCAATTAAAAGTTTAAAATGCCGATTCACCCCCCCACAGTATTTTCTGAGTGCTCTCCAAAGATGTAGTGTTACAAGCATTGCTAGTGGAGCTCCTAGAGTTATATCAGCAAAAATAATGAAGAGTTGTTTTAGGAGTGGATGGGTAGAATGAGTAGAAAAATGTTAGAAACATCTACAGCCACTGCAATTTAGAAAGGGTATTGTCTATTAGAACTAGAGATGGGAACAAAACCAATATTTAGTATTACTACTCCTTGTATTAGAATTATAACTGTGGAGATTTTTCTTTGCTTTGAGGTGCATCTCGGGTTTGTTGAAGAGATTCGACATTTGTTTGGAGTGTTTTTGGTTAATTGCAGTTATCTGATATTATTTTGGAGTATTTTAAGATCACTCACAATAGTTTTGCATTGTACTGAAGTTTCTAAGGTTAATTGTAGAGATTTTAAATTGTTTTGGATTGTTATTTCAGTTATTTGTAGAAATGTTCATTGTTCTTGAGTATTTTAGGTTAATTGTAGGTATTTTGCACTGTGTTGGGTTGTAAATTCAGTTAATTGCAGAAACTTTTATTGTTTTGGACTGTCTTTAGGTTAATTGGAGGTATTTTGCATTGTTTCAGATACTTTTAGGTTAATTGAAGAAGTTGTGAATCATTGTAAGGATTTTCAGTTTAATTGCAGAGATTTTGCA
Organism: Thuja plicata; assembly: GCA_018584345.1. Taxonomy (NCBI): domain Eukaryota; kingdom Viridiplantae; phylum Streptophyta; class Pinopsida; order Cupressales; family Cupressaceae; genus Thuja; species Thuja plicata. Next base: position 6,171,083 of record MU223225.1, read on the forward strand.
TTATTTTGAATTTCGAATTTGAGTAAGGGTTTATTGTAGGGATTTTGTGCTGATAAAACTTTACTGTTGAACCCTTGAGTATTGCAGATTTCTGATTTACTGCATTTTATAGCCATTCTGCTCCTTGGTACAAAAGCATCTTTTAGTTTAAATTTGTTAAGGTTGATAGCAGTGAAGGCTTATGAAGCTGCATTTTGTGTGCAGATAATATCACCCTATCATCTATATTTACATCCTACTCGAGTTTTCAAGCAGTATGAGCTCTGGCGTTTTATCACAAATTTCTTCTACTTTGGAAAAATGGGTAATTATATTGAGCTAATTTAGTAAATATTTCTATGTAGTATATTTTGAAAGCAACTGCAAAGGTTTTTGGATTTGGTTATATGTTTACAGACGTGAATTGTTTCTTGATTGAGTAATTGCTTGTTTCATTTGTAGATGGTTAATATCAAAATGAACATATAAATAGACAAATTCTGGATGAGCAGAGACCCACATAATTTTTTTTAGATCCCTTCAATTTTTTGGCTAAAGTTTTTAATCAATTTCAATCTAGAAGAGTGCACAGGAAAGATGAAGTTGGAATAGATTTCAGGATTGTTAAAGAATAGAAAAGATCATAAGTTAGTTATTTCATTAATTAGATAGTTGCTATGTTTTTATCAATTTGTATACATATTGGCTTTCATGCGTTTCATTGTTCAGGGGCTTAGTCATCATTTGAGTATCTCATGAATATGATATTATTTTTAGTAATGGAAGATTAATTTTAGACCGAGTGTGGATATAAGTACACTTTTCATGGATAAAGATCCATTTGTGTTCTCTTTCCTGTAAATTCAGCAATTTGTAAGTGAGGCACATATTTTACTTTAGGATTTTGAGCCAATATTAAATCATAAGTGTCATCAGAAAAATGGGTAGATTTAGTCTTGAGCTTTTCCAATATTATTATTTTCAGGAACAGGATATATTCACAATTAATAAGGCCTATTATTTTTTGAAAAAGGTGAGGTGTATTTTATATTCGAAGTAAAAGAGAGATCATACAACAGGTTTGGTAGCAATAGATTCAATACATATGGAAGACCCAAGCATCCGACACCTGTGATAATGTTTAATATAAGCAAAAAATGAAAAACAAGAAATTTTTTTTTTTCCAGTTTAGACCAACTCTTAAGATTAAAATGACAACTGAAAGAATTACCATAATTCTGCACACACAGGTTATTGAGGGTGTGCCCCCCAACAGCATTAAAATTCAGCTCAGAAACTAGATAAAGATCATATAACAAACAACTGGTGGTATATTGTGGTTCAAATCGCCAACCTTCACCATCTTGTTTTTTTTCTAATGCTTTCTCCCAATATTAATTTCCAATTAAGTGCTCCAATCATGCACTTGTCTTTAATAAAAGGATTGGTGACAATACAAAGACGAAAGTTGTATGAGGACCCTGGCTACAAATATCATAAACATAACAAAAAATCTGTCCAACCGAAATGTTAAAATTCATACAGCAATCTTCTGGATCAGTTCCTTGTTATTACATGTAGCATTGAAAATCAATGTGGTAATCTGCTTCTCTTGGGCGAGGACATATCTGGGGTCCTAAATCTTCTATTTCAAATTGCTGAAGGCGAACATAATGTGGATGTCCAATATGAGCAGCCGCAGACGAGCAATGGAAAATTCCTGGAATGCCTGAAGATTGCAAAACTTCTATGATGTTTCAAGGTAGCAAGGTCTTAAATAACTGCTTGAGCTTACTACAGTAGAATCCTGGGCATTGCGTAAATTGACTCACATTGCTACCAGTTAGTCCATCTCTGATTTATGTGAGTGATGGCTGTTGAAAATTTGTGAATATGGTGCCTGGTTCTAGAGCAATGAGATTTTTGAAATTTTGACACAGTCACAGTTCTATCTTATTAAGAAATTGACTTTCGGTGGTCGTTGGAGAAGAGGGGCAGTTATGAAGCCTTACATTGAATTGACTTCCAGTATTATGCCCAATTTTCTTGTCTGTTTTGGCAACAGAGCCCTTGGCAGTGTGTTAACATTCATTTGGGCTTCTGTGTGTTGACACTGAGTCCTTGGCAGAATGGTTGAAGATTTTTTTATAGCAATTGGGATACAGGGGCACAAATGGTGACGAGAACTTTGCATAGGGAGAAACAAAAAAAAATGTTGGAAATGCTAGTAACAAGGAGAAAGAAAAGAGAGCACGAAGGGGCATTTTATCCTGATAAAAAACTGGAGCAGGATAAACTAGACCAAAGCAATACTCCCTCTCCCCACCCCACAATCTTTGTAATCCAAATCAAATTCAATCTGAAATGTACGGCCACTGCAACACACCTGTTCAATTTTCCTACCAAGGATAAAAATCAATCACGACAAAAGGCAGAGAGATTGAAATCATGATGTAGAAGAGAAAAACAAAATAATGCTTTCCATGATACACTTGCTGGGATACTTGAGCTGTTAGCCTCCCCCCCAATGAAATGATAGGGATTGAATGATGGCAATAGGGAGTGTGGCATGTGAGAGTGGGAACAAATACATTAGAAGCAAATGATGGGTTTTAGTCTTTAGATGTTATAGGTGGTTTTAATCCCAAAATGCCCAAGACAGGATCCTTAATTGCACCCATTTTAAGTTTATTAAGAGAGCTTTGCTATGCACCTAAAAATATAAACTTCTTTAATCATTAGCAGTAGTAAAAATGCCTACTCTAGGTCTGGTGCAAAAAGAGGTCCTCCACTTTGCCATACCATTTCTGTACTTAGTTGACAAATGCAACCAATGCAATTGAAAATATCTACAACACTGTTAGCCTCTCAAGTGTTGTAGCAAATGCAATCGTTTTTTTGAACTTTTCAAAGAGTCCATGAATGTCATTGAGTGGTTGTGTAAGTTTACAATTTTGTGAACAATCTATGTAGAGAAGAAGAAACCCCCTTTTGTAGCAAATGCTTTTCTATATTGTTGGTGGTAAAGCCCAGGTGTCAACTGATTTAAAAAATAAGTCCTTCACAGAAATTTGACTTAAAACTCTAGTGTCTGTAGCCCTGTTTTTCAACATATTTCTCGTAGTTTTGGGGTTTTAATACATTTCCCTTAGTTTAATTTTCACAAGAATGTTCCCAAGGAGACGAGCTAGTCTTCCTAACATCTATCTTAGCAACGATGGTAGGGATCAAGTATATCTGTTGTGATTGTCACTTGTAGAATTGAGTCGTAGTGTGAGTAGATATTCTGAACAATGCCTGTAACGACTTCCCGAGGTAAATTTAAAAGTTCTCTTGCTTCCACAAGCTGGGTGTTACATGCCAAATTGGCAAATTGACATGCTGGCTAGGCTGGGGCCTAAAATACTACGCTTAGCTTGTACATCAACTGTAAATCCTTGTTACTAGTCTGGAGATTTTACTGTTTACAGCAATGAGCTAGCAAATGTTCTCTGACAATGATTGTTGAAAGATCTGGAACTAAGGGGAAAAAGTCACATTAGACCATCTTTATTAGACCCAGAAAACATATTTTGGGACTGGAATGAGCCGTTTCTTTACAGGCTTGCACTTTCGTTGGAAAAAAGCTTGAAAAGAGTAGAATTTTTTTGAAACATAATTTTAGCACATTTTGGACAATATCATTAATACATACACAATAAATATATGTCACAGAATTCGCTACCTTCTACCAAAGAAACTTGAAATCTGTTGAATTTACTTAAAAGTGCAAAAAAAATGTTGATATTCGTCGAAAAAAAACAGAACATAGCCAAATAAATGTTTTAATTTGAGGGCTTTTATTTTTCTCCTGCCATCATTTTCTTTATTTCTGCTATTCGATGATTTGCTGTTCAGGTTTTTTATTTTGTTTAAGAATTTTTTATTAGGATGTTTTTCTTAGGGTGATTCACTATTTGGAGGCCGGGTGATTAATCGAAAGGCTTTCCTCTTTTATCTTTGCTCTTGAATGGTGCTGCTAGATAGTGTCACTAGAGCGCCGCCACCAGAGTACTGTTAAGTCTGCCCTGTATTCTGGCCACTCTGCTATTGTGCTGTAGTTTGGTGATGCTTCCTGACCATTTTATGTTGCTGTTCTTCATTCCTTATTTACTGTTTTGCTGCTGTTTTCATCATTCTCATGCTACCATCTTCTCATATGATGTTGGTGTATTCCATCATTGCTCGATTATTCAAAAATTAAAACCATAGTCCTAACTACTCACTTTAAATGTAAATTTAATTTTATATTGAAACATGCATACAACTTTATATATATAATTTTTATTTGTGAATCTTGGCAATAACTGGGCTCAATTGGTGAGACCACAAACAGTGGACCTCTTCCCCAAATTGCCACCATGCAAACTCATGAGTTGCTGGGCTGCAAAGCCCACAAGCACAATGGTCTAGCAAGGGTTTGAATCTGGGTGCTGACAATAACGATGATAAACCTTAACCATCACACCTTGACCTTAAATGCATCATATAACTTTATATTGATTTAATACTTTTTGTTTTTGCTAATAGTAACTTGGTAAGAGATCCAAGCCTAAAAAAAGGCATTCAGGACCAGAGTCAAATAGCTCAAAATCTCAATATAAGAAAATTTTGTCATTGAGAAATATTTCACTGCACATAACCTAAATGCCTTAATGAACAGGAGAATTATTACTCAAATTGTTTGAAGATTTTTAGAGTCATCTGGTGGGATGTATTCCCTTGTGAGTGTTCCTTCCTTTTAACCTTAGTCCAGTTATGCTCAGAGGGGTGAAGGCTGTAATCCAATGTTAAGAACTGAATCCACAGTTTGCATTGGATTAATCCTTCCAGCCTACAACAAAATAGCTGGAACAACATCTTCCTTGTTGACATCAGCCCTTGGTGCTTGTTTAGAAGCCCCACCACCATCCTCCTTATTTGTAGAAACACACAAATTATTTTGCTGTACTAAATCCTTCTGTACATCCTCTAAAGCTTCATCCACCTTTCTAGGGAGAATGATAAAAATGATGTGGTTCCTCCCCTTTCCACTAATTATGTTGAACTTGAGAAGAGAGATTCTTCTTATTATCTTGGGGGCAGGAATAGAGCTCCTCTTAGGGCACCGAGAAGCCAAGTTTCCATAAACAAAGCAATAGCAGCACTGGGAGGGTATATTCATACAATCCTTTTCTAAACCCAATATCTATAATATTCATACAATCCTGTTTCTAAACCCAATATCTATAATCTTTTTTCATAATAATTTATTCAGGCAATCCTTTTGCATATCCATTTTAACACAAATTTGAGCTTAAGTAGTGTGGAAATGTGCCAAAGTTTCTTGAGCAACCTTCAAAAATGAGCAACCTCCAAAAATGTACCCAAAGAATCCCCAATAACCTCATAGCTAGTTTTATAGTTACACCAATATTGCAATGGTAAATTACTAAATAAGGTAGGTACACCAAAACTAGTACCAAAGAAAAATTAAAAATTCTAAAAGGGGTCAAAGGATTGATACCATGGCTTCAAACTTCAAATGAAATCTCCCTAGAACCATGACCCCTGAACTAAGAATAGTATTTCAATCTTCAAGAGACAAAATTTACTGAAAAGAATTCCTAAGCACATGGGAAGAGCTTAATTTCATCCTTCATCGGAGTTTCCAAAACATTGAGATCTATTCAGACAAACCACTCAGATAAAGCCAAAAACCATTAAATTTCCCAATCAAGGCATTCCTCCCGAAGGCTTTCTCTTATGTATCTTCTTTTTTTTATTGTGATCAAAGACTACTTTTTGCAGCCAAACCATCTTTCTGCACATGTCATTTACATCCTTGCAAAACGTTCCATTTTGATCCTTGAGCAAAATGTTGTTATGTATCAAAAAACTATGCTTCTGTCCACGTAGTGCTATCATTAAAAAATGTGGAAGACAAGATTGGGGTTTTTTCTAAGTTGCCGGATTCGGACCCTGGACCCCGGATCCGGGTCCGGGTCTGATCCACGTTCGAATTCGCCCCCTGGTCTGTGCTGGATCCGGGCAGGGTCCGGATTTGGACCTATGGGTCCGTCCCCACGGACCCATAGGTCCAAATCCGGATCCAGCACGGATCAGGTCGGATCAAGCAAAGTTAAGCTAGTGGACGGAGTTTAAGACTTTTTTTGGCAAAATTTATAAATTTTTGATATCCACAACCCAAATTTTTGACATGGCCGAACTTGGGCCAGCTGAAAAATAACTCTCGGTGCCTTTATAAAATAATTAAAGTCCCTTGACCCCTTCTTGGGGGCTTTGCCCCCAAACCCCCTTTTAATAATTTGGGGTGGAAATTGCGCCAATAAAAGGGGAAAAATTAACCTTTGAATCTTATTAGGCTCCATTTAGAAGATGATGATGATGAAGAAGAAGAATATCAATAAATTATTAATCCATTAGTTGAACTTCAAATAATGATACTTGAACTGATGTTATGATTTAATTTTAATATTTTGAATCTTTGAGATTTGGCATTTATCAATGATCAAGCATCATAGGTTCATACTATGAAATGATTTAGTTGTAGAATTATGTATATTTCTCTTATTTTTTGTATATATAATGCACACACACACACACACACACACACACACACACACACACACACACACACACACACACGAACTCATACGAATCCTAATGGGATTTTTTTTTCACGAATCCACGAACTGGATTCGCGAACCCGAATCCGTCCCCGAACACGAATTGTCAACTTAGGGTTTTTTGTGTAGAGGAAGCCACTACCAATAGAATTTCCAAAAAAAAAACAATGACTGGTGTTGCTGGTCTCAGGGTTTTTTGATTTTTTCCACAAAAAAATCTTTGGAGGGTTTGATGATTTTCTCTTCAAAATCGCGGTTTCAGGTTTAGAAGCTGAACTCGATGTCTCTAGCTACAGGGAGGGACATTTTTTGTTTGCCCAACATCGGGTGGGAAGGATTGTGGTTCTCTTGGTCATATCCAAGTTCTACAAAATCAAGGAGGGTCTCAGCAGTAGGCTCATTTTACAGAGCGTTCTAAAGAGAAGGGGGCAACCTTCTATGAATTCTTGACCAAAAGACCTACAAATTATGTATTCTATAGGTTAGTTAGAATGATGACCATTGAGAGAGGGTATTAAAATAATGTAATGTTTTATTAGATTACTTTTAGTACCCTAGGTTCTTACTATATTTAGATCGTTATTTTAGGATATTAGTTAATGGTCATTTAGGCTTTATTTCTGAATTAGCTTAATCAGTTCTATTTTTAGTTGTCTTTATTTAGACAACTTTGCTTTTTAGTTAACGCTTTTTATAGCGTCTGTAATCCCTATATATTCATGTATTGTTAGTACAATTTCATTCAGTTTTTAAAGTTTCATGGTATCAGAGCCGGTGCTGGTCTGGGTATGACTCCCTCACGGGAGGGCCCAGGATCATGAATAATTTTTTCGAGGGCATCTTTCAACAAAATTGAGGGTTCTGAATTTTTTGCTGGGATATTTGAAATCTGTTTTTCATCTTTTTTTGCAGTCTATTCCAAACCCGTCTAGGATTTACTGCAAATCCGTGGGTGCACCTAGGTTTTTACAGAAATATTTTTTTCCCCCATGAAGTAGGTTTTGTAGGTCTAAATCCATCCAAAAATGCAACTAAAATCGTGCTCAAATTGCGACAAAAAATTATGCCAAGAAAAACGCCTGCGAAAATCGCAATTTTTCAGCTTGTAATTGCGACGCAATTTGTCTACAGTCTGAATGCAATTTTTGTGTTCTTAAAAAACCCATGCCGCGATTTTAGCCATTTCCGCAATTTTTTGTGGATTTTTTGCGCATTTTTCTGTCTATTTTAGGTCACGGATTCTGGTTTTTTTGGAGGTGACAATTTTTTTACTACATAAACTCGTGATATCTATCTGTTTAAACCCGCAAGTTCTGTCTGTTGCGGCCCGCGTCTGCTCCAAAACAAAAAACAAAGGGCCCACAGGGAACAATGCGACAAAGGGTCTTGTAGAAATTGCGACCTCAATATTTTGTCAGTTTTTTGGCAGGCACAAAACCCTAATCCAAATTTCGCATTTCAGCATTGAGTGTTTTGTATTTTTTGGATAAGGGTTTTGAAATCCTTAAACCTGTTTAGGGTTTTCAAATTTATTCTGAGAAAAATTATTTTGGGTTTTTATAATTTTTTTATCCATGAAATTTTTTTTTGGGTTTTTAACATTTTTTTGTCCATAAAAAAATTCTGGTTTTTTTAATATAATTTTTTGGTCCATAAAAAAATTCTAGGATTTTAATATTTTTTTTCTTAAAAAAATGATCTGGGGTTTTTAATAATTTTTATTGTAAAAAAAATCTGCAGGGTTTATAATTTTTTCCTAAAAAATTAAGGGTTTGCTCTTGTACGACCTGGTCAAGGTTTCTGCAGTTCAAGAGGGCTCTCTGGTTTCTGGAAAGTTTTACCACTGTTCCATAAAAACGATGTTTTGTATGCTAATCTGTGTCTTGGATTCTGTACCAACTATTTGTTTGTTTTGATCGATTTTTCACCTCAAAAATCATTTCTGGTTTTTGTAATTTGTGAAGTTCGCGTGGGATTTTCTCTTAGGGATTCTTGTTTTCTGGTTTTTACTCGAAAAAAAAATGATGCTTTGTAAACTTCAAATCATGGTATCTTGCAGTTTGTTTTGGGTCGTCTTGCTCATTTGCAAAAGTTTGCAGGGTTTCTTGATTTTTCGTCAAAATTGTGGCAGATGTTGCTAGAGGGCTATAGGGAGGGGCAGCTTAGTTATCCAACATCAGGTTCGACATTTTGTGATGATTTCAGGTCAGAAGTTTTGCAAATTCTGGGAGGGTTAGTGGCAGACTCATCTCCGTGGCAGAGTCAATGGCAGGCTCTTGTCTCTTGTTGCAGAGCATTCTGAAGAAGGGGACAACCTTCTACCTTCTTTGTTTTATTTGGCTATTCTTGGTCATTGACATTATGCAGATCCAGGGAGGGTCTCACTAGTAGTAGAATGTTTTGACAAAATTATAACCACAAGACATGTCTTCTGTAGGGTAGTTGATAGAATGACCATTAAGGGAGGGGGTATTAGATTATTTTTAGTATCCTAGGTTCTTTCTATATTTAGCTCGTTATTCTAGAATCTTAGTTAATGGTCATTTAGGCTTTTTTTCTGAATTAGCTTAATCAGTTCTAGTTTTTAGACGTCTTTATTTAGACAACTTTGCTTTTTAGTTAACACTTTTTATAGCGTCTGTGATCCCTATATATTTGTGTATTGTTAATACAATTTCTTTCAGTTTTTTAAAGTTTCATGTTTCTTTAATGGCCATCTTAGTTAGTTTAGTTTGTTTCTAATTTTGGTGAAATTCACGATTGTTTCTTTTAGAAATATCGTCATGTAATCTCTTATAGATAGAGCCTTTCGTCTCTATTGTACATATCGATTTATAATAACATCCTCTTCTTCCAAGTTCGTGCCAACTAGCATGGTTTATCCTTGGAACTTTGTAGTGTCCTAAACACCTTACCCAATTTATTGTTTTAGAAATATCCAATTAATCCTTTTGTTGTTTCATATACTTTGAAATTTATAATTGTTTAATCCAAGAATCAATTTTTCTGCTTTCCACTTCAGTTTCTACTTGAAATGCAATTGGTTCTTTTTCTTTGAATGACTCTTTTAAAAAAAAATCACTTTTTATATGTTCTCCTTCCTCTGCAAATTTCTTGTGCCATCTTTTTTTGCACCCTTGTCATGTGCTCTTGTTGTTGGCCCAATCATTGTTGGTTTTTCATCATTCCCTTCATGTGGTTCTCCATTGTGGCTGTCCGTGCATTCAATTCCTCCATTTGGACATTCGTTGGTTTGGTAATGTTTGTAATATCCCCAATAGGATATTTTCTAAAATTTTGATTCCCACCCTAATTTCTGATTTCCAGATTCTGTTCAAACCGTGATTTCTGATTTTTCTGATTCATTGTTTTCAGACTGGTCAGACACTTATAACAGCCAATATATAGTATCAAAACACATCGGATTATTATGCAAAAAGGTTCGCCCAATAAAAGAGATGAAATACAACATGAGAAGCACAATGTATGAACTACAATGCACACCACAAGACTGAAATTCGAGAGATAATACTGTTGTCATAAATCACAATATAGAAGTCTGAAAGTACATCCAAACATGGGAGAAAACATTACAATCATGTCCAGAAATGCTCAAATCATGGCAAATCAAACAACAAATGATGAACCTGTTCTTCTAGGAGTAGCAACAAGTTTAGGGCATGAAACCCTATTGCAAAGTGAACACAAACCACCAAGAATGCTGCTCCAAATGTGGTTCTCATATCTGCTCCAAAGGCTAAAGAAACCCTAGACTATGAATAAAACCCTAGCTGATCTGCACAAAGATAGCATCAAAGCCTCAAAACCCAAATCAGGATTTAACTCCAATTCTTTAATTTGATGTTTTAAACCCTAGTTGCCCAAGTGCTGATGTGAACCTCACCAAATTGATCTTTAAGTGAGCTCCAAAACAATGCCAAAATCCTGCAACAAATTTCCGCCTCTTCCGAAATTGGGTTTCACACAAATCTTCCTAAATTTGGGAATTAAAACCCTAGTTTCAAACTTGCAATAAAATGCCTTTTGAACCCTTGCTCAAATTTGTCCCCAAAGGAGACTTAACAAATTTGCTCGATAGTTCCTGCTGTCTTTCAAACACTTCACGAGAAGGGATATGTTTTTGTCCACACCTTCAACTCCAAGGCTTTTCATCCTCTGAAGTTCACTTCTCAAAGGAAATGAATCATATATCAATTTCAATAAAACATCTGAACATGTCAAATACAATGCAAACTATAAATGGAAAACTTGTAGAAAACTTGCCTAGTAGAGAAAAACTCGCGAGTTTTTTCTGCTCGTTGAGTTGTTATGAGTTTTTCTCGCCAAAAAAACTCTCTGAAAACTTGCAATAAACTCGTAGAGAACTTATGAAAAACTCAGTGAGTCCGAACCAAATACTCAGCCGCAGTAGCATATAAGGATTTCAACGTCAAACTTAAAGTTTGGTTTGTTTTTTTTGAGTTCTTGTTTGCTACTCAAGACACAAATCACCCTCCCAAGCTTATGCTAGGTCATTTGCAAGCATTTTAGTTGATTTGAAGCACATTTGAAGTGACTTCCAAGGGATTTCAAACACGTCAATTTTGGGGAAAAGATGCTACAAAAATGAAGAATATACAAAGGCCACACAAGTGGAAAAATGTGCCCCAGGACTTGCAAGGGGCACTGCCCTTTGACGCCATTGGGTGCTGCCGCCCCTAGAGCCCTTGCTTTTGAATTTAAAAACAAAAGAAGAAATTGATTGGGAAATCGTGTCGAATCAATTTGATGTTTTTATACCCACTTTACTGAGTTTCCCCCTATCCTCAACGCCCCCCCGTCCCCTTGTCTCGAACGGGTGGTGTAACACTATTTTGTCTCCTTTTTGTTGTATCTAGGTTTGTAGAAACTCAATAATACCATTTCCTAAGTACTCTAAATTGTTTTAGAGATTAATGAACAAGATTTAACACCATTTTTTCCAAAATGGAGGTCAAGCCACAACTATTCGTGTCGAGTGAGGAGGCACAACCACAATGGACTCCTAGGACTAGACCCTCTACCTCTCCACTAGTTTTTACTAGAGCTGGGAAGAGGAAAATGTAAACTGTTTTGATGTTGTATTTACTTATAGTTTTACAAAGACAATTTGCTATTTTAATTTTGCTTTAGACTATCAGGCTACCAACCATCAACATTCCACACGAGGATGTCATTTTGTACCCAATTTGCATTTAAATATATCTAGAATTAACTTGTTTCATTTGTTTACTCAGTTACAAACTCATTTGATGCATCTCTTCATTGAATTTTGTAAAAAAATGCATTTCTAATTAAATTTAAGCAATTTTTTAAGTTGTCGCGTTTTTGCAAAGTTTTCTCCGAATTTTGGCTGTTTTTTTTTCGGGCCTTGAAGAGTTTTTGCGAAGTCTGAGTTTTTCAACTATGTGGCAACTCCAAGAAACATCTAGAAGATTAGGCCGACTTTAATAATTGGAGAAATTTATTTAATAAGGTGACTAATTTTATTATTTTCACTGTATATTATAATTAAATCAATTAATTAAAGTCATCCCGTTTGAAATAATATTAATTTTTGAAATAATATTAATTTTGGACAACTTAATCAGTTAATTTAATTTAGTCACTTTATAATTAGTTGGGGACATTACATTGTTATATACACATTTTTGACAAATCCCACATAGATCAAAACTCCTCTGATACGAAATGATCTATAAATTCTCTAAATTAGTAGAATTCAAGAATCCAAATAAATGCCAACATATTGAGCTACATGTGAACTCAAATGATGATATTAGAAAGAGGGAGTTGCTCTTCAAATATGAAGAAAACATGGTGCAATAAAAAGAATCCCACACAAGAAACCCAAGATTTCACTCTAGTAACCCTCTTAGTGAAAAACCATCTTTATGGCAGTGACAAGTACTATATTATTATTTACCTATCTAAGTTGCTGATCTGGGTACGGGTACAAAATTCATTTTCCTTGGTTACAGGTACAGGTTCGTCTGTTACATACACACATGCATATATACATCTATACACACAAATATTATAAATTTATATATACATGTTCAAACATCAAAGTTATAAATATAAAAAGAAGAGTGATACTCATAAGTTCATAATTGCCAATAAAATTATAAATAAAATACCTCATATATCATATTCATAATATGCAAAAATGATAGTATTGAAGTCTCAAAGTGTCATCACACAATGAAAATTTAAATTAAAAGCCATATTTAATATCAAGTCATCAAGGTCAACATCTGGTCCAACTTCATTTGAATCACAATCCATTAGATTGCCACTTGCACTAGCTACATTTCTGTCATGTGCAATTTGTGTAACTGTGGCATCTAAATCAGCACACTTAGGGGCTAGATCCTAATTCCTTGTCACACACTTATTATATTTCGGTTGCATATCTGACAATAGGCGAAGGTTGGAGTATGTACTCCAATTTCGCTTAGCTGAAGAAGAACTTGCAACCTGTTGAGTTTGCATACAACATTTAGTATTTAATTTTATAATTCTAGAATCAAAATAAGTTAAAATAAGTTATGAAAAAATATTTTACTATGATAGCATCATGATCAAATGAAAAATGATAAAAAGGTACATACTTGTGGGAAAATTTTAATTGCAAGAGGCTGCAAGAAAATGTAGCCTCGGGCATGTACATACCACCACTAATCAACATTCAACCTATATTTGGCATGAAGAGCAGTAGTATCATGATATTTGGACGATGCAAATTGGCCAAACTCGGTCAAGACAATTTTTCAAGTTTCATAATCATCATATATCTTTTTAAATGCAGCATTGTAGCCATTAGCAACCTCCTCATCTCTTTATGGTGCCACTCTCCTTGGCAATGTAAGTATCTCTTGGCTATAAAACCTTGGCGACAAAACCAATGCTGAAAGATGTAAGGGGGTGGTCATCTTGTTCCAACAATCAACAATAATTCGTTCCACAACTTTGAAAAATGCATATGTTGGGTCATGTTCCTTGGCCTCAATTATTGTTCTTATGTTCTCCACCATGGTGTCCATGCCATCATATTTTTCACCCAAAAATGAGCGATTAGTATCAACATACCTAATCATGCTCATGATGGGCCCAATGACACTCAAAGTATATTTTGCACGATCCTATCACTCATCATCAAGGATCCATGCTTTTGCTTTCTTGAGTATTTATGTGTTTCATTGCCTCCATACACTCCACAAGGTGTTTACGATCATAGCACTCAAGGCCTCTGACACCTTCACAAATCGTCTTAAGATGATTGTGTGAGATGCAAATCTTGTTTCGACAAACCTAACACGGCATAAAAAAATACAAGTCATATATCAACTATAAAAAAATTAAAACTAAAAAGTAAAAGAAAAAATTTAAATTACCTTCAACAACTCCACTTGGAGAAGGTTCTGAATATGGCTTGTGACATGTGACGATCAGTCACAAATATTTGAATCTCTTTGGCCTCTCTGTAAACTTGTTTGACCCATTCAATTTGTGTGCCAATCTTTTGCATGATTAAATTGAGTGGGTGGACTACACATGGCGTCCAAAAAATGTGATTATATTTGGCTTCCGCTATGGACCTAGCGACCCTACATTTTTTAGCATTGTTAGTTATGACTTGGACAACATTTGTAGGCCCCACCATCTCAAAGGATACTACGAGGATATTGACAATGAAACTTGCATCTCTCACTTGCCCCTCTTAATCCTAATGTCTCTACTAAAGCTTTCTCCTTATTCAATAAGGTGGTTCTTTTCATACACGAGACTGACATAATCAAGAGGTGTATTGCAAAGGATACTCACCATCTCTCGCCAATAAGGTGATCTAACAATGTCGAAAGGAAACCCACTGCCTTAAATGCAATGAGCAATGCTTTGATCTGCAACCGCTATGATTTCATTTTTGAAGGCCCTATCCAATGGGCCCCTTTTCTCGTATAACAATTTCTGGTTCAGAAGGTGGTGGCATTGACATGAAAGGATGTGGGCCATCCGATTTCTTCAAGCCACTAGGAGGCCTCTTCGAGGTTGTCTGGGCAAGGGGATGATCAATCTTTGATTTGTTGCTTCTCATGCCAACTTGTTCTTTTATATATTGTAGGATTTGACCTTTTGACAACCCTTTCTTATCTGGCCCCCTTGTAAGCTTTCATTCCGTGTCCAAGGATGGCACATAAGTGAGTTTTCACTTGAAAGTATGAGCTCATATACTCGACATTAACTACCAAAGAAAACTCCACCACCAAGCATTTGTTTATCATTGTTGTCTAATGCCAAAGTGGAGAACCTGCATCAATTTTAAAAGGGTTCTCCTGGGCAACTGAACTAGAACTTCCACTTCCAACCATCGTGTCTGAAGAATGAACCTAAAATGGAAAACTCAAGACATTATTGAAAAAAATTAAAAACATTTGGCACTGCAACTCCTTAATATACATACAAAGTATTCCAAACTTCTAAATTTTTTTTTTCTAAAATCATGAAAAAATCATTGAAGAATTGAAAAAATGAAGATTCACTCACCTTTGATCGCTAAATCATCCTGATTCCTAAGCCTTTGGTGCGTGTCTCACTCCTTTGTAGTCTGTACCTTCAAACAAAAATGCAACAACCTTCAAAATGAGCTTGAGGAAAAAAAGAAATTTGAATAGAATGAGCCAAAATGAGCAAAGACGATCTATTAGGGTTGAAAAATAAGGTTGCAAAGATTATTTATTGGTTGAAAAGTTGTTTTTCATCAATTGGGGCCTCTTCTTGGCGCCCACTTCTGTGGGTTCCTTCAGGTGTTGTTAGGTTCACCTTGGGTCCAGCGCGGGCACTTAGGAGTGAACTTGTACCACACTAGGACCTGCACCGTACTTGACCCAAATCTCGGGCCAAATTAGTAGAACCTAGTAACTTAGGTACCTATATTAAATATAGCAACTTACCAAGAGGGATAAGCTTGCATGCAAGCTGCCCTTCGCTCCTTTGATACAAATTCATATTGTCTCCATCTGTCCAAGACTTTATTAGTAGCTGAATCTTCATTCGTTTGATTGGTACAACTTTGTTTTATCTAAGTTTCTAGATTCTTCCCTGGAAGCCCAGGGTCCTAGTTCAGTCCGGCTCAAATATGGGTTAGGATGCGGTCCGCCCTGGGTCTGGTGTTTAGCATGTGGGTTCTCTTAGTCGGACCCGAGGATAATTTCGATGAATTTGTAGCGAATTTTGACATTAGTGGTTGAACCCAGGTAAAATTTGACGGGTTTTTTTTTGGTCCATTTTGGTCAACTTGACCCTCCAACCTAAAATAGACCACTAAAAAGACTAAAAAGGTGAAACATATCTTAATTGTACATATGTAAATGAAAAAGGAAACTTCTTGCCTCCATTGCTAAACTTTCTTGTTTGCTTGCTATTGCTCAAGGAGTTTTGAAGGGTGATTGTTGCTTTTAATGGACATTGAAGAGGAAGATTTCAACAAAAGAGGTAGGTTTTTGTTGATTTTGTTTGTTTTTTAAAATTTTCTTTGCAATTTTTTTACAAAATGAAATGAACTCTAGTTTTATTTTATTTTTTCATTTTGGTTATTGGCTTTGTATGTTGTTTATAGATTCTAGAATGGCAAGTGCTTCTAGCACTGGGAACTTCCAGCTCAAAACATACTCGAGCTCTCCACACTGGAAATATGTGGAAATGTTATAGCAACTACCAAGTGGAGGAGGTTTCCTTTAGACTTCCAAAACTCTTATAATAGAGTGAAAGCACATTTGTGCTTTACCCCTAAAAAAGGCATAGAGTTTTGTATGCGCAAACCAAGAGTTGAAGCGCAACCTCCACTTAAAACCCTTCTTGCAAACTCTATTGTATTAAAATATATTGAAGAGCAAAGACAAGTAGATGAAGCAGTTGGGAGTGCAATTGTTCATCCTTTGGAAAGGTATAGAAGTAAAAAAGCATCGAAGGCCTCTATGGCTTCAATTTCCAATCAACAACCCGTAGAGGGCCATCCATTTTTGCGTGTTCCTCAAGAACCAATGACAAATAAGAGAGCAAAGGGGCCCTTGGAAATGTCATCACAATGAGGCTAGAGACATTGCCAAGCAAGACGAAGCTAGATGCATCCTATGCAAATGGATTGGCATTTAATGTTTTTCGCTCACTGTATTGGCACAAGATCAATTAATGAGGCTCCAAGAGGGTTCAAGGGCTCGTGTTATGAGAAGGTGCACACCACTTTATTGGACAAAGAGGTGAAACATGTAGAGGATTCCTTGGAGCCCATCAAGGATTCATGGATTGAAACAAGTGTGTCCATAATATCTGATGGATGAAAAAATGCAAGAAATCGCCCTTTGATCAATTTTATTGCAGTGTCCATGAGAGGTGCAATGTTTTTGAGAGCAGTGAATTGTGAAGGGCAAGTGAAGGACAATTCATTTATTGCAAACATTCTTTTCCCAACCATTGAGTAAGTTGGCCCTCAAAATGTTGTTGAGGTGATAAAAGACAATTGCAAAAATTGTAGGGCTGTCGGGTTATTGGTTTAGGAGTGCGATGAACACATTTTTTGGACACCTTGTGCTGTCCTCTCACTCAAACTAATCCTGCAAAAAATTGGCAAGAAAGTTGAGTGGATCAAACAAATCTATGTTGATGCCCAGGATAAGCAAATGTTCATCACAAACACCAAATGTCGCAAGCCATATTTAGACAATTCTTGAGATTGGAGCTCTTGAAGGTAAGTTAAATTATTTACAATTTAAATATGTTTTGGACTTTAGTTTAGTAAAATTTCTAAGTATTTAATTTTAATTTATCATTGTTTTGATTTTGAAATAGGTTGCTGAGACCCGTTTTGCCTTCAACACTATTGTTTTGAGACACCTTGTGAAGGTTAAAGAGGCAGTCTAAAATGGTAATCAATGCTAATTGGAGTGTATGGAAGCAATCTAGTAGTACAAGAGCAGTTGCCATTAAGGCAATGATACTAGATGACTCTTTTTACAATTGTGCTGAGTACCTCCTGAGATTCACTGAGCCTATATTGAGCATGATCCAATACACTGACATGGATAGGCCTTGCTTGGTTGAGGTATATGATGACATTGACTCCATGATTGAGGATATGAAAAAAATAAAATGAGAAAGAAGAAGATCCTGAAGAAACATCTTCAAGGAACTACATAAAATCATGGAGGAGAGATGGAACATTGTTTGATGAGAGTAGCACTAGAGTTGTCCCATATAGAGATCCTGAAGTTGCTCACTAGTACAAGGCAACTCTTCGTAGACTCTTTCCTGATCACATATGGCCTATGGTGAGGTCTAAATTCATGAGTTTCGCAAGCACTGATGATTGGGGTCTCAACACTCTTGAAGACAAGGTGTTGATGCTCATAAATGGTGGTACTTCCATGGAGAAATATATCGGCATTGACAACCCATTGCCATCAAAGTTTTATAACAAGTAATTTCTTAACTCTTATGATTCTAATTTTTAAATTCTTGTTGATGAATATTGAATTTATATTTTAAATTTTTATTCATAACTTTCTACTCTAATTTCAAAATCGAAAAATCTTGATAGGTTGCTAGTTCATCGTCATCCGAGACGACTTGTAGCACATACTCCTTCAACCACTCAATAAAATACAATAGACTACAGTCCAAGAAGACAGAAGACTTGGTCTATGTGCATTCAAACTTGAGTCTCCTAACACAAAGATAATGCTTAAAAAAAAGGGAAACAAAGCATTGGGATGTTGAACCAAAGTGTGTGGAGTTGGATGATTCAATTTCTCGCCTTGGTGCACTTGGAGTTGATGATGATGATCATGAGCTACCTAGTGATCATGAGGTTGTCGTTGCTCCTGAGGCTGTCATTGCGAGTACCAATGCTAGTGGCATTGTTTGTGCTTCTAATTTGTTACAATAGGAGGATAATGATATGTTTGACGACTTTTGATGATATTTGATTAGTGATGGCTGATTGTTAATGTTGACATTATTATTTTTGAATTGAAACATTGATATGGTGGTGTATTTTGGCATTTTGCTATGTTATTTGAACTAAAACAATAATATATATGGTGGTTTATTTTGCTCTTGTACTATTGACATATGTTAGGAATAGAGGTCTTCAATAGAGAGAATTCAATATTGCTATTTGTGTTATTCACAATTATTATCTTTTGAATATTTTACTGAATTATAAAAGCAAATATATGATCTTCGTATGTGTTGTGTGGTAGTAATATGAACTCTGTAATTAATAGCTTTCCACAACACATACGAAGGTATATATATATATATATATATATATATATATATATATATATATATATATATATAANATATATATATATATATATATATATATATATATATATATATATATATATATATATAAAACATGATAGTCATGTCTATGCAGAGACATGACTGTACGTGGCTTAAGCCACGTACAATCATGTCTTTACATAGACATGCCGTTTCATATGGCGCCGATTAATCACAATGCTTGGCACTGTTTTATAAACACCACTATTGTTTAGTGTTACGTATAACTATCGTATGATAGTTATTGTAATACATATTAATATGTGTTACGATAACTATCATTTGATAGTTATCGTAACTAAAGTATAACCAATGCAAGATATCGACTACGGTCGATGTAATACCAGTCATGTCGAATATAAGGAATTCGATCCACTTTATATTAAATATATAAAGTATGCAATCAACTAAGGTCGATTCATACAAGCACATCGAATCTGATCAATATGATAATAATAGTAATAATAATATATATATAGATAAGTCAATCATATCGAAGCTATAATTTAACACTCCCTCTTAGCAAGAGAGGATTGATCAGAACCAATATCTCAAGTTGTAAGTGTTATTGAGATCCCCGACTGAATTCAGAATTGGATATAACACTTAATCTCTTTATATCAGGGTAAACGACAAGGTCCGGAACACAAGCTTAGTGTACTCAACCTGATAGAAAAATTATCACAATCCCCAACTCAATTTGGAGCTGGATTTAGTGATAAGTAATGGTGTCAAGATATCCGATGCAATTCGATCAAAACTTGAAGCACATGTTATCATAATCCCCGACTAAAGTCAGAACTAGATTTAAATGATAACTTAATTAGGTCACATTATTGTAGGTCGTCACCTTACAATAGTGACCTCACACAAGAAAGATTGTCACCTTTCAAAAAACACAATATTGCAATATTTAAATTTATTTATTTTATTCATGAATACATCTATTTACATAACAGTGAGATTTAATCTCAAAATTTAATCACAACTTAAACATACCAAGTTTCTTTCAGAAGTACCCGATTTTCAACTTTGCAAGAGGCTTGGTAAAGATGTCAGCACTTTGTTCTTTAGTACTGATGTAAACCAATTTGATAATATCTCTGTCTACCATGTCTCTTATGTAGTTGTAAGGAATTTCTATGTGTTTGGAGCGATTGTGAAAAACTGGATTTACTGAAAGTTTAATGCAACTTTGATTGTCACAATGAATTATTGTAGGTTTTAGAGGCTTGCCAAACAATCCAAATAGTAACTTCCTTAACCATACTGCTTCTCGAGCTCCCATTGAAGCGGCCATATATTTTGCTTCAGTAGAACTTTGAGCAACTGCTGATTGTTTTCTACTGAACCAAGAAATCATTGCTGATCCAAGACTATTTGGTTCTTTCTTTTCAGAGGGTTCTAGTTTGGTTCTTCTCTTTAGGAATGTGAACATATACATCAGGACATCCGAAGATTCTTAGATGACTTAGATCTAGTTTCTTCCCTGTAAAGGCTTCTTCAAGAGTAATTTTTTCTAGAATAGAGTGAGGACACCTGTTTTGAATGTATACAACAGTATTAGATGCTTCGGCCCAAAATGAGGTATGAAGATTTTGATCATGCATCATGGCCTTGGCAGCTTCAATAATGGTTCTATTTTTCCTTTCTGCTACTCCATTCTATTGAGGGTTATAAGGTATTGTATACTCCCTCTTAATCCCAACAGAAGTGCAAAATTCTTTAAAGTTTTCAGAGATATATTCGCCTCCATTGTTTGATCTTAGAGTTTTTATTTTCTTCCCAGTTTGGTTTTCCACTAATGCTTTAATTTTTTTGAATTTTAGCAATACTTCATTTGATTCTTTGAGTTTGAGAAATTGGATCCATGTTTTTCTAGAGTAATCGTCAACGAAAATCACATAATACGAAAATCCTCCTAGTGAGAGAGTTGACATAGGTCCACACAAATCCATGTGAATGAGTTATAATACATTTTTGGTTTTACGTTCACTGGAGAGAAATGATCTTTTGATATTTTTTCCTAGAGCATACCCTTTACAAGTTCCAATATGATCAGATTTTAGATTAGGTATGCCTGTAGTGATTTTCTTTATGGAAGGAAGAGTGCTAAATCCAAGGTGTCCTAGCCATATTAGTACTTTATCTTCTTGGAATGTAACACGATAGCCTTGATCGGCTAGGCTTGAAATAGAGACCAAGTTCCTTTTTATGCCTGGTACAAAGAGAATGTCTTTTAATTGTAGAGTTACCCCTATTTTCAATTTGATTGAGCAGGTCCCAATTCCTTTCGCTGGATAAGTGGAGTTGTCTCCAATTGTAACCTCTTCAGAGGAATGTTCTTCTAGGGTTTCAAATTGATCTGTAAATCTAGTTATATGCCGTGATGCTCCGCTATCGATTATCCAATTGTTTTTAATTGAATTTACTTCACTTGATAAGGCCAAGAAGAATAGGGATATTTCTGCTTCTTTGGTTTCGGCTATTGCTGCTTGAATTTTCTTTTTCTCTGGACAAAACTTGTGCGTATGTCCAAGTTTATCACATTTATAGCACTGTACTTTGGAGAAGTCTCTAGTTTTGTATTTTTGCTATAGTTTCCATTCTTATGTTTGACCTTCCTTTTGTTGCTCTTGAAATTTGAATGAGTATGTAGAGCTTGGATCTCTCCTTTATTTGGCCCGATCCCTCTTGATATTAATCGGGATTCCTCTTGAGTGCAGTCATTCTTTAGTTGATCGAACTTAGGTAGAGAAGGGTGACCCGTTATACATTGAATAAAAGATTCCCATGAGATAGGTAATCCTCTAAGAGCTATTAATGTTAACTCCATGTCATCAACATT